>RQTK01001215.1:0-16048 GCA_003991915.1 Elysia chlorotica | reverse complement strand
ATTAGGTGATCATTCATTGTCGGCTCAACATTGGGAAAAAAAAAAAACAGGGACTGTGGGAGGCTTATATGACTATGCCCCATTCACTGAAAAACGACGTTTGTAACGGCTGAATTTCAGTCGTATTTTCATTCACTCCTCATTTTTTTCTTGGACTTGTCTCTCTTCTACCTTTAAACAGTGAATTTCATTTCAACCATCTTTTTCTCTATCTTTCACTCTTTCTCTTCAATGTTTATAATTATTGTTTGTATTCTTTCTGTCGATAAACCGTGGGTGTATCTATCTATACCACAAAAGCTTCATAAGCTCAACAAAACTCGCCATGAGATCTTCATTTTGTTCAGATCGACTGATCATGTGGAAGTAATTACATGTATCGAAAGTCTCCTAGTCCTACTTGTCTTTATCTCCTCACACAAAAGTGGTTGATAAATTACACTGCTCGATACAAAAATAATAACTAAGCACTGCCCCGTGAAAATGACGTGGCGTGCCAGGCCTGGAAAGTGGAAAGCATTAAATCCAGGTCTAAATTAAGGTGGACACAATCTTACAGGGCTGGTGACAGAACAATGTGGGCATTACCTCTCCACTGCCGGTGCATGCATAGTTAAGTGGGATTATCCTTTGCTGGAGCGTCTAAACCGGTAAACCCCCAAAAGTCGCTGCAAGTTGGAGGTCCTCATGTACCCTAGCCACCCCCCCCCCTTCTCCACTGCCGGTGCATGCATAGTTAAGTGGGATTATCCTTTGCTGGAGCGTCTAAACCGGTAAACCCCCAAAAGTCGCTGCAAGTTGGAGGTCCTCATGTACCCTAGCCCCCCCCCCCCCTCTTTTCTCTTTCTCCCCCTCTTCTCTCCCTAGCCCCCCTCTCTCTCTCTCTCTCTCTCTCTCTCTCTCTCTCTCTCTCTCTCTCTCTCTCTTCTCTCTCTCTCTCTCTCTCTCTCTCTCTCTCTCTCTCTCTCTCTCTCTCTCTCTCTCTCTCTCTCAGTTCTCACCGCACATTGTAAGAATGTTTCAATTTTATACAGCAAATGTGAAAAAAAATATGGTGGAACGACTTGAAAAATGTTTTTATTTATGTAACAAGATACTGCTTCCTCAATAGAAAACGAGAGTTTTCATAGCTTGTTTTGTTCGGAGTTTAGGCATTTTACCCTAAACCACTGTGAAGGTCCTCTATAAGAAAAAATAGAGTCGTTTTCGCATACATAAAGTCTGTCTGACTGTCGCACACAGACTCTAGGAGTGTTTTGGAGTTGCGCTGGCGGTTGAGTCAGAGTTACATCTATGATTAGTATGAAGCATGCCACTCTGCTTTACGCACTACATAACACTTCTACATAATTAGTACCGTATTTCTATCCAAAGAATGAACGTTAACGCAGCATATATCTCAATATGATATTTCATAGTGTAACTTAATAATTTTTCTTGAGACGGTGAAAACGTTAATCTACGAGTAGGAGAAAATTTCGCACCCTTTGGGGGCTCAATTAAATGATATTTTTTATTGAAACAAATCACCCTGGTTGCCTCACATATAGTGCGTATGGTACGATTTTGACACAAATACTAATAAAGTGCGAATAGCAAAATTGTGTGCGATATTGCACACTAGAACCTACATAATAACATAATTATAGTGTGTAGGCCTGTATACACTCCCGTCCATCTCTCCTAGATCTTTATGGAATATATGTTTATTTGTTTTCGATCATGGAGTAGCCTAATACCAGTAGACTTGTTTAATTTATTACTAATACTATGCTCATTAAACACTATTGTATGGCATTTTCTCAAACAAAAATTAATTTTATCTCATACCCTAATTACGAAGTGATTGGCAGCCTTTTGCTGCACTATAGGCCTACTCCTAGGTTTATGAAATTATTTTCGGCTTATGGTTGTCCATCCCCGAAACGTACCATGGAATTCATATAAAATCATTCGTGGGACATAGACCTCTAGGCTTAACCTTTAAAACTGTTTGCTTAACAGATGTTGTCCGTCTCCGTGTCTCCGTATTTTTTTTAAATAATGGAATATGCTCATTGGCGTTCCGATTCTGGAGGGGTGTCAGTATGAGATCATACTCATTAAACACTAATTTACGGAATCTCCCCTGTCTCTAAAATTAAAAAAAAAATCAATGGATAATGGGCTTTTCTTCTTCTAATCCTTTCAAAATTTTGCTTTGCAGCTGTTCGTCTTCGTTTAACTTCATATAATATGCTCTTTTTTCGCCTGATTCTGGATTACTGTCAGCAGTCTGTATGCGATCATGGTTATTAAAATTATTTTTACTAAAATAATGATATTTCCGTTAAGGAACGAGATGTCAATTAGTAACTATATATTATATTATACATTTTGGTGTTCACCCTGGTCTAGGATCTGTATAAATTTAGCAAATATGTTGGGTTTTTTTTTTAAATTACATCCCCGTCTCTCTCTCTCTCTCTCTCTCTCTCTCTCTCTCTCTCTCTCTCTCTCTCTCTCTCTCTTTCTCTCTCTCACTGGAAAATCTGTTGTGCTTGTTTCATATCACATTGCTCCGAAATGAAGTTTACTACATGTAACATAGTTATATTTAAAAAAATCAGTTTTATTGTTGTTAAAAAGAATTCCCTTCATTTATTATAATAATAAACTGCTCTCAATCGCCTGTCTGGTTTCTATAACTCAATTGGCATAATTTGCCTAGTTATGAGTCTCTCTTGCATCTTTTAAGTTCTACTTTTTCTTGTTACTCCCATAAAACCCATAAAAATATATTCAACTGAAGTTTAATTTCTTTTGTTCGCCCCCCCCCCCCTCCTCCTTTCCAGCACCACCTTTCACTGTGCCTTATTGAAAATGTAAAGTACCAAATTAACAAAACACTTAAATTTCATATAGGCATAATTCCAAGATAACTCCCAACCTTTGTAATAATTTCCAGGCCTTTCTGAAGCGGTTGCAGAAGGTGAAGCCAACCACAACCATCTGCCGCGACAACCAGCTCAAATCCTATGAGAACACGACGCTGCACGGCGTGTCCATCGCTGCCCTGCACCCTCTGCCCGGTCGCACCTCACGAGGGTCGAGTGACGCTGGCGGCGGAAGGCGGAGGTCAGGGGCATCTTCGGTGGCTGACTCGGCCAGCTCCATCGGCTCGCGCACCAGGAGCATGACTAGCATCCACAGGTCGGTCCCTTTAACCAAGCTTAGCTTTAACATAGCCTGTGTTTGTTAAAGGGATAACTCAAACCAACAGTGTGTCTAGCATCCACAGGTCTGTCTGGCCAGGCCTAGCTTCAAGAAAGCTTGTGTTTGTTAATATTGATAATATTTAGAAATTTAAACAACAGAAATAATTTTTATGGTAAGAGATAATCTACACCAGAAGCGTCCAAGCTCAATTTTTACATAACCAGTGTTGTGCATTTGTTAATAATTATTTGGAAAAGATAAATATGGTGTCAGAAGGATAGTTATTATGAAACATTCAGATCAAAATGAAAAGGCGCCCAAGAAGATCAGTCCTGTGTGTCCCCGCACAACATTGTATGACAATAGACATACCACATGGATTAAGTTAAAAAAAAAAAGAAATAGCATGGTTGTAAAATTTTAATGTAATTAAAACTAAAAAGCAGTGTTGCACAAAAATATTCCTAAATATTCTTGGAGAGGATCAGTTGGAAGGAGTTAATAATTATGAAGTGTCGTTCTTTTGTGTCGTTCAGTTTCATTATCTGTGTGAAAGATGATAGTCGTACTATAGTCAATAAAATACTGCTGCTTGCTTTCTTGTGTATTGTTGGTTGTATGAGTTTACTTTAGAACCATATTAGAATTACAATTATGTATCTGTACAAATTAGGTTGGATGTATGAATTAAATATTTGCTCCACTACCAGCATAATTTTGTTTGATACAAAGATGAAAAAAAAAAAAATATTCAAGAGAGAAAAATCAAGAGGAAACAGATAATTTGAGGAAAGTTGTAATTTTGAATTATCCATGTTAATCAAGCTCCATAATATGTGTAATCTCAAGTCTTGTTTTATTATCTTTTCACCATTGACTTTTTCTTCCCTCTCTTGAGTGATAAAAAATTTCAAATGTGATCATTTTTCGTTTCTTCTCTATTTCAGCGGAATCTCATCAGTTCGCTCATCAAAGCGCGGCAGTCGACCAAGCAGCGCCACTGTGCGACCAGGGAGTGCTACCAAACGCTTAGACTCACGGCCGGAGTGGACAGATCGCTGGTGATAAGTTGATATGTCAGGCTGGTACATAAACGTAATTGTAAATGTGCCTGAATTGACAGCAATACAGCGCAAGTAATTTAGGCTATGAGGGTATGATCTAAGAGACGCAAACTAAAAAATTGCTCTTATTTACCAAGAAGTGGCAAAGATACCAAATGATTAAAAATATTTTGATGTCCCATAGATCCAATCTTAGTTTTGCATGAATGTTAAGCCTAGCAGTAGCAAGTGGTGCTGTTCCTGTGAGGTTCATGGCTTGAAGTCCAAACCAAACAGAGAGTTGTTTATAAAAATCCAGTGTATCTTCGATGACTAATGAAGCCCTGTTCTAGGACTCCCAAGAACAAAAATATATCCTTTGTTATTGATTTTAATTGACAAAGCCGTACTAGATGAAACTGAGAGGGCATACTTTGAAGTCAATGAAGGCCTTTTGTTAAACATTTGTTTTTAAACCAAAGCTGAATTATCAATTGCAAATTATGATTTAAGGCAAAATATAATTTATATTGAGGGCTGCAAAGGCGTCACAAATGTGATATGTAATTTCCTCCTTGAAATCTCCTAGACCCAATGATGATATAAAATCATTAAATTTATGTGTGAGATGATCTGAAATGAAATAATTAAAGAAATCACTGTTTAGTATTTCAAATCAAAGTTTTTCCGTTTCCAGGCTAAAGAGACATCATTTTTTTTCAGAACTTTAAAGATAGCCTACATATATTGCTTTAAAATCACCTCTAAAAATTACATGCATATTTTCTTGTCTTTCAATGTCGATTCTTTTTTTAGACAAAAGATTTCCAATGATTCAGGAACAAAAGCCATCATTGAAAACATTGTTTTCATTTGGCAATTACATCTAAACACGTATAAAATGTACAAAGTTTGTGTGATTTCACCTTGTTCTTGAGTTAGTTTAATGGTTTAAGAATTTAGGGGATTACCAGTTCAATAAAACTAAATAACCATAACAAATTAACAAGATGAACTAGTTTTAGAAATGTGTTTTGTCCTTCTCTGGAAAAGATGACCATCTTCGTCTATCATCTGAGGAGTTGGGTTGTCAGTGTGATCGGAGGTGACTGACGAGGCCAGTCCGAGCTCTAAAATGTCTGTTGCAGTGGGGACAGAGCCATGGCACAGCTGTAGCGCGAGTAGTTGGTTTGTGATTAGCTTGGACCTTGCGTGCTGCTCGTTTGGTCTTTGCTGCTCATGCGTCTTTGCTTCCTTGGTGACTGCTTAGTGCCAAGCTGGCCAGTTTTGTGCAAGGAGCTCCCACAGCCTTGGATCAATGTTGAAGTACTTCATTGACGCTTTGAGCGTGTCTTTGAACCTCTTCTTCTGACCGCCTGTCTTCAACTCCCCATTTACTACAGGGAAAAGTTATAATAAACTTTATTTCTATAGCACCCCGAGCATACCTATTCTCAGAGCACTTACTGTGGTTTGACAGAATGAAGACATGAATTAACAATGATTGTTTTATTTTTGCAGCTCAATTTAGTTAATTTAATTATCTCTACAATTTCACTAATGAAAAAAATTATGTTAAACTATATGGGGAGCATAAGCATTCCTGTATAATGCATGTTTTTTCATAATTTTGATTATCAGAACTGAATTCTTGTAATACCTTATTATGATTAATTAGAAGTTTTGACAAAATAGATATTTTGTAGTAATAATGTCTGAGATGCCATGAAATTTAAGAGTGGCCATTTTCTTTTACATACGAAACAAAATGCATTTGATTTGATTTTAAATAGCTAAACTTAAGCCAAGTTATTTTTTGCTCATATGTATTTTTAATTCATAACGTTTAGACCCATCCATCAAATGAAATACTATTCTTATCTATGAAGCAGAATGTATTTTAAGCTCATTACATTAAGTTAATTAGCTTCAAAAAGGTTTTAATAGACATATATTAATATTGTCTACAAAATCTTTTTTTTTCATGTTTGTTGAAAGATTTTTTGAATATGAACAGTTATTTTTTTTAAACGAATGTACTTGTGGTGCATATAACTCTAGTGACTAAAGTGCGTAAAGGTAAAACTCCCATGCATTAGAGAAATTAAAGAAACAGAAAATTTGACACCATCTGAAAGTAAATCCAAGTTAAATGTTTTATGATTGTTATATGTTTTTCAAGGTTCATTATTTATCAAAAGAAGATGATAGCATGGTATATTGACTTCAATGGTTTACACTTCCTTAGCAATTTGCTTGTAGACACTCATGGAGAGCAACATGTTGATTAGCAGTGAAGTCCAAAGTTTTGAAAAAAATGGTAGTTTTATTTACTGCATGTTCCATTAACCAATGGCAATGGTTTAAAGTCACTGCATTGCCACATGATACATTAGCATAGAACGATAAGCAAGGAAGGAAAATATTGTGACTCTAAATATAATTATTTGAAGATCATTTTATGGAATAGTAAAACCAGTTAGAACATGCAATAAAAATAAATTTGTATTCATCTTTTACTTTTTGAATTACTGAAAATTCAAACCACGTTATTTATTTCCAAGAATTTTAAGACATAGTGTCATGCTAAAATCATTTGTTCCATGACAAAACATTATAAGCACTTTCTGTAATCAGAACATATAATGGATGGTTCGCAGCAAATTTATATTTATAACCATATTATTTTCTTGCCTTTGTTTATATTAACTTTTTTTTGCGAAATTACACTTTATCTTATATCTTAGCAATTTCAAACACCTCTGATTAGTATGCAAATCTATAGCACTTCTAGCCATACTTTTACTGAAAGGTTGAGGGTTTATATTATTTCATTTGGTTTTATTCCCAAAATTTTTTGGAATACATGCAGTTATTCTAAGGTTAAGATGTAGAAACTTAAAACACCATTGATCTTGAACAGGACCACTCCATTTTATTTCCTTAATTTTATCTTTGTTTAACCCTTGTTATCTTCATTTTCATTAAATTACCAATAAACGTACTGGTTTTATTATTTCTTCTAAAACATAAACTGTTATGTATACAAATCTGTTAAGTGGATGGCTTTGTATACTTATGAGAACAAACCATTGATCACAAAGTGTTGACACATACAGATAAATAAAATTGTTCATCAGCTTTTGCTTGCCCATTGATTATATTTGATGTCTTCGTGCCTTGAACATTTATTATACAACTGTCTCATGTGAAAAACCCTTAAAAGAGGCAGTGGGACAAATATTGAAGTTTAATTATGTAATTTTTTGAAATGTTTCATGGATGTATTACCCCCTTGAAATTAATTATGTAAATTTACTTAATTTAAACTCTTGTCGTGATAGATATTGTCAAGTTCAAAACAACAAAAAAAAGAAAAACTGTGCATAGTCTTCTTTTGTTTTGCTGTTGTTCAATGTTTTAAAAAATAAAAATAAATGATAGAATGTCTTTCTATGGCTTTTTTGTTTTGTATTATTTTTTATATTATCTTTTAGCAACAGTGGAAACGCTCCCGTGTACGATAAAGAACTCTTGGAAACTTTTGAAAAGTCAAAGTATCATAGACTACCGAATATTCTTATGGCTTTGCTACCAGTTTGTCAGATCCATGCACTGTCTCTACCGCTGGACTTTAGTAATCTAGATCTAGAAGTTAGGCTTACTTCAGCAATCTATATAGATCTACAATCTAGCCTTAACTAATGAAAAAGGTTTTATAGATCTAGATTCTAGATCTCATATCAAATTCAACACCTTCAGTTTGTCATTGCTACCAGTTCCACCACACTACCACTAGCCTAGCCGTTGGACATGAGCAAACGCCAGCTCCCAGGCTAAACGTAGAACAACTTTCACCATCGCTTATCCAGGGTCCTCAACAGGTCGGGAAATCAGGAAAAAAGTCATGAATTTTGTGATAGGTCGGGCAAAGATCTAAATGCTTAAAAATTTCATGATGTGTTGGAAAAACTACAGGAAATTTCAGTCAGGGGAAACGACTTATCAAAAATACAAGGGGATATAATTTGCTACTTAAAATAGAAACTATTGGGATTATTTTGATATTTTAAGTTCTTTACTTATTTATTAGAGGTGAGAAAAATAAACTTACTTTAAACAGAACAGTTTTACAGGGAACATTTGGCATTAAATAAAATAAAATATTTGTATCTTATGCAAAGATTATATTAATTAACCTTTTTACGTCATAAGGTTTCATTTTTTTCAAATCATGAGCTTGAAGGGATAAAGTCTGTCTATCGTTAGCAGCAGTAGTAGCGTAGAAGTCTAGATCGAATTGTTGATATATTATAAGGAGGAAGCAAAAATGTATGTTTCACTGTTCAACCAAAGTACACCAAAAGGGTCATTGTACTGCGGCTTAAGCATAATTATCCTCTTGATTGTCCTCTTGAATGTGTCTGTGGATGTGCCATATTTTTTTTGGACAAGGATTTAACTATGTTCTGCTCCACACTTAAGAGTTCCAAACAGAACAAAACATAATCTCTTGAATCTGTCTGAGGATGAACCTCTTTTGGAGAAGGCGCTCACTATGTTCTGCTTAAATGAACTACCGGCACTCTATTGCCAATGGAAGTAAGTTTTCAACATCTATACAGTGAAAAACCCCTTTCAATTTTGCCCTCTGAACAATGTATTTAAACACCAATTTTACCAATACCATGTTACCTCCAAAACAACCCCCCCGCAAAATCGGGACTTTAAATAATATTGGGCTTACTAAAATCAAGTTTCCCTTTCCCTTTCCACTGTATTCAACCTGTTCGTATGAACGGGTACCCCAGCTTGTATATAATACACACACACACACACAAGAGTTATGTAACATACTCAGAGAACTAAGCGTAAGAGTATCTGATAAGCAGTCATGTGCATAAATAATCAATGTGCTTTAATTTTATTCAGTATAATTATATAACTCCATTAAGTTAGCTAACAAAAATATTAGTTCAAACATCATAAATCCGTCTCAGAAGTCAAGAATAATGATGCATAGATTTAGATGCCTAAGCTAGTTTGCTTACAGTTACAAAAAACATTTCGTAATGCTTATAGGAATTCAACGTAAAATATTCAATTTCTATTTTAATTTCAAAAGGCAACATTTCTCGTTATTTACCAGTACAGAAAAATCGAAACAATGAAGAAAGAAAAAGACCACACACAAATTCAATTACCCAAAAGACATTTATAGTTTATTTACTCCAGGATAAAAATAATTCATAATCTTCTAGATCCAGAAATAACAGTCATGTTCTCTAGCTTCTTACATTGCACTCACTCCAACTTAAATATTCTGTAGTGTTAACATTCTTCCTTGTTCATTCAAGGTGATGGCAACATAATATGACAAAATGAAGAATGATTTTCTAAAATTTGAAGATAAATTATGGTAGGATAAATGAAAGAGGATATGAAAGAATGATTAAATACTTTTATCAGCCATACATTGCCTCATGTAAATGTGTTTCATCAAAGCTTGGTAAATTATTGATTCAGAGCGCATGGAGCACTTAATTGCTTAAGTTATTTTGATATGTTAAAAAAATACATAAGTAAATTGAACACTTCTTTTCACGTTAAATCCTGTAACAGTTGAAAATAAAAATTTTGCGTGACAACTTTGAGAAGTGCAAAAACAATCTAATCTTAAATTTGAAAGTTTGCACTCCTGCTTGACAGAGGCTGTAGTTACTTGAAGGTAAAAAAGAACTGAGACCTCACTTTTGTGCATGGGCTTTATTTTAAAAAAAAAATTCACAAGAAAAAAACAAACAAATGCAACACTTTCAAACAGACACTACCTTGACTCCGACCACTAAATACAGCCTAATTTGGATGCAGGTTATCACCACAGGCCATTAATTTCTGACAAATCACCATTCTTTCTAAATCCTACAAAACCAAACACTCAATCTAAATCACAGGTTTGCTAGGTTTAAAAAGAGATTTCAATAAAAGCATCTCTGGTTAAAAAAAAAAGATTAAAAAAAAACACAACACTATGATTTAACAATTTTTTTTTAAAGTCACACAAAAAAAAGATCCTTTTTTGAAAAGTCCATTGGTGATGGGTTAAATCTTAGATATGCACTTTTTTGTTCTTAATCAAAAAAGAATTTTAAAACATGTTTCAACTTGGATGTTGATGAACAAATGATGAAAGACCAAAATTGTTTGAGAAGGTTATAAAAAAATATAAGTAAAAACTATGAGCAACATTTACAAAGTGAAGGGTGCATACCTTCTTTTATTTATTTTTTATTTTAAAAAAAAAGCATAAAATGTTCTAGCTGCTTATCAGCTCGGTTTTGAATTGCCACCCTTGTCTTTGGTAGACTGATCCTCAGGTTTCTTGACATCTTTCTTTGAATGCACCACACTCCAAGTAGATCCATCTATCCCATCCTACAGATCAAAATTGTATAGCCAAAAATGAACATGCAGAAATATTTTTTTTTTAATTACATATTAATTAAAGAAAAAGTAGACCTTTATGACATCAGGCCTATCACTTATTTTGGAAATGTGTGTAACAGATCGATCAAAAAATGGTTAGATGAATATCATCATTAGGTAAAGTTAATTTTTTTTCACAATTAGATTTAGTTATGAAAGCAGCAAGTTTCTCTTATCATTTTCCTGTTGTTATTAGGCAGCGCCATCTTGGATTACCAAGTTCAGCTTCCAGATAGCCAGAGCATCCACGTTTGTTTACATTCTTTCAGGCTGGTCAGAGGGGTCATAGGAAAAGCCTTGCAACTCACTATCTATTTCTCTCAGATATATGAAATCTCATCCAGTTGTAGATAATTAAATTTTGTAAATAATAAAGACTTAAAATATACAATTTTCGATTTGATTTTTAACTTATAAAGTGTATTTTTGTAAATAAATCAAGATAAAAAAAAAAACACTAGCAACACCCACACATCATATGGAATTCAGAGACAGAAAAAAAAAAGGCAGTCTTGGGGGAAAAAGACAAAGACAACACTAGGAACAGTCCAAATTACGCTTCTTGATGTTATTTTGTTCTCATGTATCCATCTACACTCTGTCTGTCTGTCTGTCTGTCTGTCTGTCTGTCTGTCTGTCTGTCTGTCTGTCTGTCTGTCTGTCTGTCTGTCTCTCTCTCTCTCTCTCTCTCTCTCTTTCCCTCTCTCTCTCGCTCTGACTGGAAAGAACATAATTTATTGTTATTTACTCTAAGGAATAAAATACATCATGAACATTTAAAAAAAATGCCAGGCATATACACCAATGTATCTTAGAAAAGTTATTGATCTAATATAATATGAGAGCTATGTACGGAAACAAGACAAAGCAATGTTTATTTTTTAGTGTATATTTACTCTCCCCAATACCATCTTTATGTAGATACCCTGGTTTAGATATATCTAGTTGAGGACTGGTTAGTCTTGCCAAGAAATAGAATGTGTGCTGACTGTAGGCCTAGATCTTCACGGTAAACAGCATGAGCTGAGACAATGAGAGCCGTTGCAGCTCCTAGTTTCAATTCTATGTTCATGAGATCTATGTCTAGTCTAATACAAAAATCTCTGCATAAAAAAAAAATTAAAAGGACTTCATTTAAAGCTTTGGAATTATTTTTTATCCTTTTTTTTTTGCTTTTATGGACATACCATTCAGTCCAACTGGCTTTGCTATGGTCGGAGATACAAGTCTAGTCTAGATCTAGACATAAGCGGCCTCTTCTATGACTTGATTTATCATCATAAGATCGAGTACATAACTCAATAACTCAGGGCTGATATCAACATTAAATTCATAGTCCAGCTCTGCACCACTATAAATACCAGCAATCATCATACAAATAGAAATAAACAAGACTTTGTTCGAACCCAAAGAAAGAGAAAGAAAGAACAAGCGTGTTGCAAGACAAACTTTATGCTTACAAGATCTGCCCCAGTGGGAAATCCTTTGGCATTTTGGGTAAGGAATAACACAATTCCATTTAGAATGGTTACTAAGGTTCTATTTTTGGCCAATCTAGTCAAATTCAACCCCAAATTGAACACACTGCTAAGGAGAAACGTCCAGACCTTTCACGACCAGTTTGAAAAGTAACCAGGTGTGTTCTGGGCAGCCATATTTAGCCAGATTATACAGAAGACTGGAAATCTTTTTTTCGAATTTGGCTGTGTTACATGGGAAAGGGTTAATGCAATAAGCCTTCTAGTATCGCATTGATGGAAATGAAATAGCTGGGGAAAACTTTTGTTATTTTTCATCTGCATTGACAATGACCATTGGATTTGAGTCTTAGAGCAAGAGGTGGGAAGAGACTCAACTCATAGCCAAAGCTATGTTTTGACGCACACATTTGGGTACTGTACCCAGCACTATATCAATTGATCTATCTGACAAAGAGATTTTGTATGAACAGTGCTTAGTTTTCACAAACGTATCTCAATTTTCAGCACTTGAAAGAAGTGTTGGATTTATCCTTGAATAGCATCAACACTTACTTTGATTTGAACATTTGCAGCTGAAAGCATATCATGCCTAATACTGTCTGTGATATCCCACAGCGGTTTACATACGGATTGCATCAGTTTTGTAGCAGTTTTCTCAGGTATCCCATGCTCTCCTGAAATACATAATTTGCACACACACAAAAATAATATATGAACAAAAACACAAGTTTTTGATATTGAACAGGACTTTTCCCCCTTTGTAGCATAGAAGCAAAATTCATGAAATATTGAATTTCTGATAAAAGTGGTATCATTAAAATGCTTTCAATAATGTATATTATCATTAGTACCTTTATTATCAATCATCCCCATGAAACATAATTTTGTCTTGTTAGTTAACTATCAAATATCCCGCTCTTAACACTAAAATTCTTTAACCTTACTCAGAGCGTTTATTGGTCTTACCTTTAACTACAAGACAGGTGAAAAGAAGAAAGACAGAAGTTGTAAAAGTATACTGTGTGGGATAAGATAAAAAAAAACCTGTCTATGGGATAAGATCAAAGAAATCTATCTTCTAACATCACATTGTTCTGCCGATAGACAATGTCAGTTAGTCTATAGACATGTTCTAAAAGAGTTTGCTAGGGTTATGCCAATACATAGAACTGGTCGCTACTCATAATGAGCAGGATATGCCCTCAGACTGAGAATCTTTGTTGTACAGCAATCTTTATGCTAAATTTGAGTATTTTTCAATCACTGAGGAGAAGGTGGACTTGCTCATTCATGTAAACTCGTAACAGATGCCAACGACTGTGGTGAGCGCGACCGCTTTTAGCTCAGTGGATTAATGCTCTGAACTGGCAAGCAGGACGTCCATAGTTCGAATCTTAGATGATGCCTTTGTTTTTGTAAACGGCTACTATTTTTAACAATTGATCTCTTTATTATAAACTTGCACAATTATTTTCACATCTCCAATTTAGAACCTGATTCATATAAAAACCCTATTTTTGTCTCCAGAATGGTGATTGTTGTTGTTATTATTACAATCAATTTCATAATTCTGTCATGGCTCACAAAACAAAATTTAAGTGCAGTTACAGGGATAAAATTGTAACTTTTGATGACTATTAAAAGTAATAACATAAAGTCTTTGCAGCAGTAAATTAACTAAAAATAATCAATTATAATTCATGCATTTCTGACTGCAGAAGTTTGAAAATTTGAATGAACAAAAGAACAAAAGTGTATACTATGATACCCTGTGAGAACGGTAGATGTTACCTGCAACATTTACAAAATGCTTCTTGTCTTTGGCAAAATCTCTTATCTTCGCTCTTGCTGAAACCACAGTGTCTACAGCTCTGTGAAACTGAACAGTTGTTTCATTTCCTTCTGTTGCCTGTTTGAATCCATAAACAGCTTGCATTTTAAAAATACAAATACAATTTGAAAAAATCAAATTTTATTAACCTTTATCAAGTACATCTCACAAGATCTACTTTTCTTTAATGCAAACATGACCAAGAGTTGTTGTTTTTTTCAAACAGGACCTTAAATTTTTCCTACAGCCTTTAAAAAAAAATAGTCACAGCTCTCCTTTTGTCGAAGACAGTATATCTAAATTTCCTGATCCACAACTAAAGTTGACCATCTTGGTTACGAAAAATTGTTTTTTTCTTTCAGAGAACAATTTTCAACTTGTTCTCGATAGGATATTTTTCTGCCTAAAATTGTTCTTTGGCAACAAATGATATTCATCTATTCAGATACCAAGCTAACTCATAACTATATAATAGACATTACTGATTTACTCTATATTAATATCTGTAGAAGAAGTACCTCAAGAGTTTAGTTTAACATATACAGTAAAATTACAAAAGCAAGTTTACCTCTCGTATACAGATAAGAACAGACACCACAAATATCCCTTACCATTTTCTTGCCTGCATCTGCTCCCAGCTGACTCATCAGTCGTTTGAGGTAGACACCAACAGCTGCCACTGGTGCACAGCTCCTCACAGTCACCTTGAGGCAAGAAATGTGCATGAAAACATAAACATGTACAGTTGAATCAATTATTTGAATCGAGGTGATTTAAGAAAAAAGCTATTTTAACATTTCAATTCCTCAGACTTAATTGCAAATAAGAAGCAACGATGAACAATATTGAGAGACAGAGAACAAAGTTTATTTAAAGGCATTGTTAGAAACAGATCATACTTGATATTTTCTATTTAAAATTTTACATTTTTTATCTTAATATGAAAATTTTTGCTATCATTACATCACTGACAGGTAGATTTTAATGTCTATCCAAAATATTCCATTTTAACAAACTTACGGAATTCTCACCCTCCTTTCTCCCCAAAACTTGATTTGTGAATTTAATGAGTCTCATGACATTAGCAAGAGCTTGTGGAGTGTTAAAATCATCAGAAAATGCCTTTTCAACAGCTTTGCGGGTCAACTGTAGTCTGAAATAAAGAAAGATAAAGAAGTTACCTTACTCAGTTACTGTTAACGTTCCCAACAAAAAAAATAATAGGTAGCATAAGCAACAATAAATCTATCCCAGATTTCATGAGATGAACAGCCATATGAAAAACCCTATCAAAGGGCTTAACAATTATCATATAAAAATTTTCTTTATACAAAAATGAGAGTTTTGAATTTCTCTGTACATCAAAATCTTACATGCGTTGGATAAAGATCCTACCAAAATCTGGATAACTCTATATTAATGATTATATTACCCCAAAGAAAGAAGGAGATCCTGAGTTAATTGATGTCAGCAAAGAGAATTTTGTGCAAGGAAAGTCTACCTCTCATAGAGTTCAGCTTCTGGCACATTTATGCAGTCACCTTGACCGTGCACATATGTTTCACATCTCTGGATCATGTTATCTATGGCACTTGTCACAGACACAGCTTTCTGCAGACGCTCTTCACTGTACTCAATTCCTGTAATAATGAAAAGAATTTAGTGAAAGCCACATATAACAGTATAAAGGTAAAAGTGTGTCTTTACGGACTACTCCTGTTCATGTACATACACAATGTGCCTCTTTCTTTACTGACATAAGATCTACCTCTTTTTCTTAAATCTTGTTTATTGGCGTAAGTATTTTGATAATTTATTTAATAAAAAATAATAAGTATCCACTGTTTACAATTGACTTGATTAGATGAGGTGTCAGATGGCTTAAACTCCTTCAGGATCTACATCTAGACTCAAGAACTAAACTAGAATAGTCTTCTTCATTTCACTGATAATCTCTCATTCGCTCAGTATGACATAAGTGAGACTTTTGCCAAAACGCAAGTGATATA
>RQTK01001214.1:131838-133583 GCA_003991915.1 Elysia chlorotica | reverse complement strand
GAGAGAACGATACTCAAATTAAAATAAATCCAAAACATTCTGAGAGGAATGTCGTTGATTTGGTAAGAATTTTGCGTAATTATGCGAATGCTTTATCGTTAATTTTTTTTCCTATCGTCAAATTATTACATATTTTTTTGAAAATCACAATCAGAGGAGGAACAATTTTCTGTTGTTATAATAGTACCTTGTTTAACATACAAGTATATGAATTGAATGGAATCTATTAAGAGTAATTACTTTTGTGATCTAGTTCTTAAAAAGACCACTCTGCTCTGTTGATTCATTGCTAATTGAAAATTGATAATTAGTGTGAAAGACAATGTCTGTGAAATGAGTTGAGTTGGTTTTACGTCCAACATCAACACTAAATAGGCTATATTGTGGACGAACCCCAGGACTGACTTCTGACAATTTATGTGCTGCCACACACGAGACAGGACGGGGATACCATGACCTCTGTCTCAACCGGTCACGTTAGACTGACACCGATCCCACAAGTTGGGGGCGACATCGCCAGGGTTTGAACCAAGGACCTCCTGCGTCGGAAGCCAGTGTTCCACCCCAGGGCTACCGCGCCCCACAGCATGACTATATATGGTCACATAAATCACAGAACACTGTCACTAAAGCACACCAATCTGTAATTATTCACACGGCAGACAATCTTTAGAACATCATGTAGTTTTGTCATTGATCTATATATTCTTCATTTACCTTAAATAAAAGACAACTCATGTACAGTATAACTAAGTTTTGCAAACTTTGGTGTAGGAAGGAACTATGGTGATATCTCTTTATGGGTGTTCTAAGAGAGACGACTCTATACATTAGAGTTGATTAATGATTTGCCAGTTGTACCCCTTGCATCAGTTAATAATGCAGGTAACTAAGATGAGACAGTCTGCCTTGTCTGCAGTAAAAGTTCGCGTTGTAACGAAATGAACAAAAACAATGACAGTGCGAATACAATTTGTTATCCAAAGCTAGAGTAAGATATAAATTATGGATAATTTAAAAGAAATTATTTAATTTTCACGAGCAAAAAAAAAAAAGGAGTTTGGTGCTGCATTCAGGGCGAAAAAGTACACTGATATATTTTATTAATTTACATAGCTAGGATCAGGACAGTTAAGAAACTGTCTTGACTGAGACAGAAAACAAGGTAAATGTATACATACCATACACCGACAGAACGAAAAATTGACAGAGGTTAGTTAAGGAACATGTCCACGGAACAAAATTAATTGATTCTGAAAGCCTTCTACAAACCAATCAACCATCAATCATGGTATACTTTTTTGTAATGATTGTGTAACAATATGATACATATATCACATTAATAATAAAGAGGGGGGGAAAAGGAAGGAGACAGAGAGGGATAGAGAAAGAGTGAGTGAGAGAGAGAGAGAGAGAGAGGGAGAGAGAGAGTGAGTAAGAGAGAGAGAGAGAGAGCGAGAGAGAAAGAATAAAAAAGAGGATCAGAGAAGAATACTAACTTAATGTGTCCCAGTTCTACACTGTATTTCCTTTCTGTTAGGGTAGGTATACTGTGACCCATTGAGACAAAAGTCTTTATATAATTATTGTCTCCTCATGTAGGGTCAAAGATGAAACTCCCCCCCCCTGATTCTGTTAAGATGTGCTTCAACTAAGCTTATGCTGGTGCCTGATATTTGATATTGCTTGTTGATGTCCAAGCTGAGGGCCAACACAGAAGTCTTTATTGAATTAACTGTTGTTAT
>RQTK01001214.1:119338-126838 GCA_003991915.1 Elysia chlorotica | reverse complement strand
GATCTAGCACTGGAAGTTTCGCTTTCGAATAGTCATGTCTTCAAGAGTACGTTCAAACGCTGGAGAGTTCAGATCGACGGAAAAGCAGAGGCGTGGATCAATTGACTTGAAAAGGATGCTTTGAAATCGAGATGATAAAAGCACCTATGCTTGTTTCTTGATCACGATTTACAAGTTGTTTTTTTTGTTTTGTTGTTGCTTTTTTGTTGTTTTTGTTTGTTTGCTGATACTTCCAATTCCATTGATTACAAGCGATCAATGAAGCAATCTCAGAGAGATTCTTTAAAAGCTTGATGATAAAATCGCAACTGTTTATTTCTTGTTTTCAGTTATGTGGGGTTTTAATGCTGCTTCTTACATGGATTACAAGCGATCAATGTAACGGGTAATGATTCAGCGCCATTGATTTTTAATGAAAATGAATGAAGGATTGGAACGCAGCGAGCTTGAATTAATTCAATTTACTGCCTCTGGTTTGCAGACAAATGTTCGGCGACAGTTGTATGGAGGGTGCTATTTTATCAGAACTTTCTTTTTTTATCTTTAAATGAACTTGTAGGTGAGATTGAAATTTCGACAAAAAATATATACCCTATTAGATGCAACATTGAGAAGGTGATAAAAGCACTGATATTGTTTTAGTTGTTCCCAACTCAGGTGGAAGTCTTGCTGCTTATCCCTGCGGTTACAAGCAATAAAAACATGCTGATTCACCGCCATCGAGTTCGATTGACAATAAACGAATACCTGGAACCCAGCATAGTTTTATAATTATACGTAAAAACAGAGAGACGTCGTAAAGATTATTTTTAACACCACCGGTTTGCCGACATGAACTACAGCTTGGTTAAGGGTGTGTGCTACTAAAATACAAATATTCATAAGAAATTTGTGTAACCCTTACAGGAACTTGGAGGCGAGATTGAAACTGCGTCCATCAATGGAAACCATACAAGAAGCAGCTTGAGAACAATGTTCTGGAAGTAAGATGGTAAAAGCACTGATGTTAATTTCTATGCCCGTTATTTTTTTTTTACCTCCTCTTCCGGGGTTTTCAAGCGACCAATGAAACATGCGCTGGTTGATAAACTACTATTGATTTTAATGACAATCAACGAAGGATTAGAGCCCGCTGTGCCTTGAAATTATGAGTAAAATAGAATGATGGCGGATTCGACAGATTAATATTACTACCTCTTATTTGCAAACAGTCATTTTGGTCACCGCGGGATAGATGTGCGTACTAATACCGGAAAATTATGTTAGTTTTATTTTGATCTTTATGGGATTAACTTGGAGACATGATCGATATTGCTTACATCGATAGATACCCATATAAGAGGCAAATTGAGTAGGGTCTTCTGAAAGCCAGATGATTATTTGCTGATTATTATTTTCTTGTTCCCCGTCTTACTTTGCTTTTGCCGCTTCTTCTAGAGATTAAAAGTGATCAATAAGCAAGCGATGATTAACTGCCATTGATTTTTAATGACAATAAATGAATACAATAATGGAACGTGCATGTCTTAAATATAGAATAAAATAGAAAGACGGCGGACTAGTTTATTTTAATAAATTTTCTCTCTTCAGTTTGCAGACAAACGCTATATTCGGATCAGTAGGATTCAGCAAGCGATTTGATCTGGAAAAAATTATCAATTTTTAACTTCGGGTGTACTTGGAGGCGATATTAAAATTTCAATTATCGAGAGATACCCCACAACTTGAGAAAGGGTCCTTTGAAGGCTAGATGAAAAAAAATGATGTTTGTTTATTTATCTTAGATCTGTCTCAAACAAAACAAAAAAAAAACCAACAAATCTGTGCTGTATTCACTATTTGCAATACGTTGAATAATTATGTTATTACAATGTCTCGAAAAAAAAATTATCACGCTACACCAATGATTTCTACATTGAAAATTATCATTTTTTTGACCACGTTACTTCGTTTTTTACACTCCATAAATGTTCGCAATATTTAGACTAATTTCTATTTCAATTATTTCAGTGAAACGTTTGGCTCATAAATTTTTACTTCTCTATGTACAGTGCTAAATTAAAAAGAATTTATTTGCACCCCCTCCCCCGAAAAACCACAAACACACGCACACACACACACACACACACACACCAAATACTTAAAAACAAGCCTTAGGAAATACTTGACCTCCTGAGAGAAAATTCATTAAACTGAAAATATATTATTCCAAAGAGATCAAATACTTAAAATCAAAGAGACAAAATATCTTATATTTAACATTATTTTCTACATTGATCATATCCTTACTTTCTCAGTCACTCCAAGGCCTTGAAGAAATTTAAAATAACTTTGGAAAAAAATTTACAACAATATCGTGACCTCAGTTTGACTGGTTTAAAAAAGTAAAATCTTCAAAAAATTCTAAAGAAACACTATACTTAATAAATAGTTATAAAAACTACAAGCTCTTCTTTCGTGTCTAAGGAAATTAAAACCCGGGGCCTAATTTTCTCTGTAAGGGATTTTTTTTATATAAAAACCCAGTGGATCTAAAAACTAATTGAAATCCCCTTTCAACCGAACTAAAATTACTCCGCAGAGTTATTATAAATTCAACGCAATTATTGCAGAACCGATGAGTATTGCTTTATTATATAAAATATCTTAAATATTGATCTAAGAATACATACATTTGGAGAAAATGTGAAATGGTCTTCATTTGCAACAATAAGCAAGAAAAATGGAGATACAGTGAAATAGATGAAGAGAGAGAGAGAGAGAGAGAGAGAGAGAGAGAAATAGGGAGAGAAAGGAAGAAAGAGAGAGAAAGAGAGAGAGAAAGAGAGAGATATAGGGAGAGAGAGGAAGAGAGAGAAAGATAGGGAGAGAGAGGAAGAGAGATAGAGATAGAGAGAGAGAGAAAGATAGGGAGAGAGAGGAAGAGAGAGAGAGAAAGAGAGTGAGAGAGAGAGAGTGAGGGAGAGAGAGGAAGAGAGAGAGAGAAAGAGAGTGAGAGAGAGAGAGAGAGAGAGAGAGAGGAAGAGAACGATATATACTGTTTAAGATGTATAAATATTGGTGTTGACGTGTTCCCTCTGTGTTTCTCTGATTCTTTGATTTGATGTTATAATAAATTTATTGTCATCATGTGTAAATGTTGCTGAATGAACCGACAATAAAGGAATATTGAATCTTGAATCTTGAATTAGAAGGGGAAAAAAAGGTACAAAAGATAAAGGATTTTAAGAGTACGGAAGTCAAATCTTCAAAAAACACTTTCTGACTAGTAAATGTACTAAAAATTCAAACAACAAAAGAGGAGACTGGGGTACGAGCTGAGATTGAAACCATAAACCTTATACTCTCCAGGGCCAGGTACTACCCCAGTGTCGATGCGTTTAAAACACACCGTAATTGAATTTTTCATGGATCGTAAATATTTACTATGGTAAAATGTAAAAATGTGAGAAGTGCACTCGATGACTGAGCAGTACAATATGGACTCACATCTCATTACAAGCTTAATGATCCACTCGGGTGAGATATAGCCACACCCCTCGGGGCGTGGGTTTTTTCTACGCTAATTGGCTCCTTAAGCCTAGGATAGAGCTATGCTGGACGCCGGTACAGATCGCCTTTCTTCTTTTGGGGGTTCTTTATGAAACCATATTGCATTTATTTGCGTAGTCAGAACGAGGCTAAAAAAATGCAAAAGAGTTTCTTTCATACAGAGGCCACAGTCCCACCCCAGCCACCAGCATCAGTCTGGCTGTGGTTCCATTGTATGCCATGACAGGAGCTCATTCATTATTGTAAATTTCAACTTTGGGACCCCACTGTAATCTGCAGAAAATTGATCACAGGTGCCTTTCCCTTGCTGGTGTATTGGGATTTTGGGATTCAAATATATTGGTCCTAGTTCCATTATAATATGCTATAGATGAATTCGTACTAGCAATGTAGATCTCAATGTTGCACACGCCTGCCATAGCATAAACGCTTTGATTTAAGAGCTTTCCAAAATGTACATGCACGTGAATATTAACGTTAACGGCCAATAATTGTGCATATAAACTAACGCAAAGTATTAAATAGTGAAGAAATAAATAAATATCGTGATGAACTAATTCTCACATTGTAAAAAAATGCCACAACAGCACACGAATGTATACATGCTCCCTCTTGTATCCTTCCAAACTGTATGAAGTGAATACCAAAGATATTAATCAACATTATTGTGCAAATCAACTACCGGCAAGCACTGATTGTCTTGCTATGTAAACCAATGTTGCAAAGACACCATTCTTCTCGTAAGTAAATACAAGTGAATACCATAAAGAGAGCAGTCAACGATTGTGCAATGGATCAATGCACTGAATAGAGATAGACTCGGGCTAGCAATATAAATTAAGCGTCTTTCGTAAATGTAAATCTAACAGTGAATACCAAAGCTAAGTGAATACCAATGAGATCAGTCAACAATTGTGCATTGGTGATTGTACTGAATATAGATAGACTTGGACTACAATGTAAAATATGTGTCCTTCCAAAATGTAAAGCTAACAGTGAATACCAAAACTAAGTGAATAACAAAATAATCAGTCAACAATTGTGCATTGGTGATTGTACTGAATAGAGATAGACTCGGACTAGCAATGAAAAATATGTGTGTTTCCGAAATGTATTTCTAACAGTGAATACCAAAGGTAACAGTCAGCAAGTGTACAAAATAACGAACTATCGGCAAGCACTGATGGTACTCGCAAACATAAAAAAGAATATTACAAAAATACGCTTCTTCTTCAGTTCTTGTATCCTTCACAATGTAAACGTAATCGAATAACAACGTTTTCTCACGAGACGTGATCACCAGTCACCTTAGAACCCCATCTGTTGAAGTGGTCTTTGATTTCCTCACGTCGCCTTTCCCGATTCTTTTAATTTCCTGCAAAAGCTCTTCAAGTTGGCGGTCTATACAAACTCAGGGCGCACGAGCCTGCTTAGGTCTGTCTGCACAGCACTACAACCTGATGGAAAGGGCACCAGGGTGCGCACCTCTTATTGATCTGTGGATTGTATGACTATGTCCGTGGGATGATCAGATTCCTCCTGAACTCCGCCTACGTGCGATGGAAAATGGTAGAGCAATGGTGTCCCAATCGGAAGGTTCCTAGTTTGAAACTCTTGATATGTCAAAAATGAATTGTGTCGGGTTTCGTTCCCTAATGGTTGGACTCGGCTGCACAGTACTGCAACCTGATGGACAGGGCATCGGGGAGGGCACATCTTGTTTATCTGCGGATTCCATGTGCATGTGATCTTGGCCTGATCATATTTCTTACGAACATCGCTTACATGGGATTGGGGAAGGGCGAAGTGACGCTAGTGGTAGAACGTTAGTCTTCCAATCAAGAGGCGCTGGTTTGATATCCACAATCGGGCAAAATTTTAGTTGTCCAGTTTTTTTCCCCCACAGGTTGAGTCAGTGTTCATATAATGTGTTCGGCTGACCACAGGAGCCCGATATCCCGGCGCTGTCTTTATGTGTGTGTGTGTGCAAAGTTAACATCGTACAATATAAGAGTATTTATTCATTCAAAGAAAGGAGTGTTGTTTAGTCTTGTGAACTGATTGGCTGGTAAGCTTCCTTACCAACTGCGTTTTCATTAAAGTGTGTGTGTGTGTGTGAGTGAGTGTAATCATTGTCATTGTAGTACAAAGTAAGAGTCATGATTAGTGTTGAGGGGGGCAACTGTCGTAGTTGTAGAGCATTGATCTCCCATTCGAGAGGGCCCTGGTCCTAAGTTCACGATTGGTAAAAACAAATATATAAACTAATATATATAAATATATTTCGACTCCCTACTCTAACTGCTTAGATCTGTCTGCTGGCAACTGTCGTAAATGTAGAGCATTGGTCTCCCCAATCGAGAGGGCCCTGGTCCTAAGTTCACGATTGGTGAAAACAAATATATAAAATAATATATATGTCCTATTTCGACTCCCTACTCTAACTGCTTCGATCTGTCTGCACAGCACTACATCGTGATGACAACCTCTTATTGATCTTTCGATAGATCAGATTCTGTTGTCCTTTGGTTGATCAGATTTCTTATGAGCGTGGTATGAAAGGAGGTCGGGGGGGGGGAGGATTGGCGTCTGTGTAGAGAATTGGTCTCACAATCTGGTTCCAGTTCGATTCCTGTCTTCACAGCACTCGAACTAGTGCGGTTTCTCCGCTCTATCGCTGTCTGGCGACACGTAAGATCTTCATACGTAAGTCTTGGGACCCGCCCATAGTACAGCCTATTTTGAGTTGAAGTTGGCCGCTAGGCAACAATCTCAAACTACAAAATGTTATTGATCCCTCTTTTCTACCTGTAATACGTCAATTTCTCTTTATTTGGTGGCAAACACAAGTTATTACATTATATACTCATGTGGGGATTTTTGTTTGATTACAGTCTCCAAAAAAAACAAGAACGCGCATACTCTTACAAGTTCACACACACACACACACACACACACAGACACACACATCTTTGAAAAAAAAAAGGACTCAAAGACTGACATGACAATAAATATATTACTTTAAAGAACACACGTTTTTAACCCATGTGCTCAACACACAAACGCTCCAATTTCCGTCTTGCTTTCTATTCAAACCGCAATTTCGTCAACTACCACTTCAACACCTCGCCAATTATTCTGAGATTTGTCTCCTCCACGCCTAACAATTGTATTTTTTTTTATCAACAACCTGGAATTTTCACCACTTGAATTGTTTTGACCACCGAGAAACCAACGCCCGTTTTAAGATTTGTCTAGTGAAGCGAAAAAAGGCGAAACGTATGATTATGTATTTTTTTACTTTCACTTTGTTTTTATCGTGCCACTCAGTTTGTGTGTGTACGTTGAGGAGCTGTGGTAGTTGAGTTGGTTTAACGTCCAACACCAGCACTATATAGGCTATATTGTGGACGAGCCCCAAAACTGAAGTCTGGCAATTTTTTGTGCTGCACATGTTTCACAGCGATTCCTCTCTCAGCCGATCACATTAAACTGACACCGACCCAACCAGTAGGAGGCGAAATTGCCAGGGCTCGGACCACGAACCTTTAGCGTCGGAGGCTGATGTTCTACCCCAGGACCACCGCACCCCTAGTGTATGTGTGTACTTGTGTGTATTTCTTTCTTTTTATAATAATTATTTACTAACTTTTTACTTGCGCATAATTATGTATTATCCTGTGTCCTTGGCAGATGAGTAAGTGTATTCTCAAGGTTTTTGCTCTGGTTTACACTTCGGATACCTTTCTACAAACCAATAATCAGTAATTGTTGATTTTTCTTTATTTAATTTATTGAGCAATCACTGGCTTTGTAATACAATTATTACATTAGACATTGTTTTATTAAAACAGTCTTAGACAGAGATAAGTATATATAATGAAAGTCTGAAAAGCGATAAATATCAAGTCAGAGAGAGAGAGAGAGAGAGAGAGAGAGAGAGAGAGA
>RQTK01001214.1:105660-119284 GCA_003991915.1 Elysia chlorotica | reverse complement strand
AGGGGAGATGGAAAGAGAAAGAGGGGAGGAGAGAGTGAGAGAGAGACAGAGACTGAGAGAGACAGATAAAGAGATAGAGGGAGAGAGAAGAAAAGAGAAAAAGAAAGAGTAAGAGAGAGAGAGAGAGAGAGAGAGAGAGAGAGAGAGAGAGAGATGAACAGAGAGAGACGGATGAAAAGTACTTTTACGATTGTAGGAGTATACAACTATTAAAATTTTAAGAACAGTTCTAACTTTGAGAGGTTTAAATCCTAGACTCGTTCATAAAGAAACACATTTTTAAATATGACTCATAGTAATATCTCAAAATTTTGACATTGTATCATTATTTCAGATGTTTATTATTGTTAAAAATTTCGAATTGCAGATACAACTTTGCAATTTTCTTCTGATCATTACTAAACGGCATATTCGTAGAAAGTAACAAGGTTTTAATACAGACTTTTACCTATAAAAAAGAAACTTAAGCACACTTTTTTAAAAGCTACGTTTGACCTATTCGAAAAAAGTAATTTGTTTGCATGTTGACATAGGATAATGCTAATCAAATGTATAATATACATTTGACACACTTTTACAAGGAAGTTCATGCAAAGTCAGATCAATGCCATAAAGCCAGTCAGTCTGACATAAGGATTACATTACAAATTTAAGTGGAAAAAAAGTTGATCTCTTGTATTTTATATAGAGCATAAAACACAGCGAACGGCTCAAATTAAATAAAATTGAACGGAGAAGCTGTAGAATTGTTTTGTCTGAGCAGGGAGTGGGTTTGTTTTTACTAAGCGGGGAGAGGAATACCATTTAAGATGGCGATGAGAAGACAATGTAAATAAAAGGACCCCAAGACAGGGATTAAAATAGAAAGATTGGTATTCTTTTCTATAGGAACGATAAAGCCAATAAATAACAAACTATATGAATTATACAACTACAAGCGCAATTCAAACTTTAAAAAAATGTAGTCCTTAATGTTTTTAAACGCAGCCAATACTGCAAGTTTTTAAAATTATACTAAAGAGGCAAAGACAGTCTGTACCATTTCTAAACATATATTTTTTATCATTTTTTCTTTAAAAAACTATGTACAAACCTTTTAGGGACCGTAAAATGTTTACCCCAGTTTATTTCATTTCAAAGGTAAGCGTATCAGCAAAAATTCCATCAGTATGAAAATAAATTACCTCTCGATAACAGATGTCTCCCTATCTTCAACCAGATTTCGTAGTCACCGGGTCTTTACTTTTTGTCTGCGTGCGACATTAGATAAGGTGGTACTGGCATTTCCTCCTCTACTATTGATCTTGGGGAGACCGGGCATGAAAGGTCGCGAGGATGGAGATTCGAGACACAGGGAAAATTATTGGGAGAACTACGTCTGCGCTAGAAGGGAAATTCGCGAACACTAAATAAGTGCTAGAGGAGGACAAAGAGGAGCTCACGTATTCATTCACTGAGAGAGAGAAAGAGAGAGAGAGAGAGAGAGAGAGAGAGAGAGAGAGAGAGAGAGAGAGAGAGAGAGAGAGAGAGAGAGAGAGAGAGAGAAGACACATCACAAAGACAAATACAATTGTGCAGAGCGAATGAAAAGCTCACCAAGAAAATCATAACCTAGAGGAGATAAATAGGTATATCAATAGAGAGATCCATTATTGGATGGATTGATATGATAGGTAAACAGATAGATATATAATTATGTATATCAGTAGATAGATAGATATATAAATAGAATTATAGGTACAACATCGGGTTCCGACGCAGGAGGTCTGTGGTTCGAGTCTTGGCGATTGCGCCCCCTACTGATTGGGTCGGTGTCAGTTTAATGTGATCAACTGAGACAGGGGTCATTGTATCCCTGCCCTGTCTCGGGTGTGGCAATACATAAAATGCCAGACGTTATTCTTAGGGCCCGTCCACAATATAGCCTATATAGTGCAGATGTTGAAACGTTAAACCAACTTAACTACTCAACAGTCACAACGTTGACGTACGACCCTTAGACTGTAAGAAAGTGAAGTGCCTATGTAACTGCTTTTTGGCAACAGTTTTGATGAATGAATCGGAAATAGATTTAAATTTAGACTGTAAGAAAGTGAAGTGCCTATGTAACTGCTTTTTGGCCACAGTTTTGATGAATGAATCGGAAATAGATTTAAATTTAGACTGCAAGAAAATTCCTATGAAAACTTTTGATAATCGAATCAGCACTAGATTTAAACTTAGATTTGAATTAGGATTTAGATTCCGACTTTAAGAAAAGGTCGTCAATAACATTTTATCTATTGGCTTGATATTTTTAAGTGAATCTGCCCGAAATTTAAATTTAGATCTAGATTTCAGGAATGACTATGAATACTCTTTTTAACTTCTGAGTTAGATTAAATTCAACGTCTCCGTCTATGAACAGTGCGAACTCTTATTAGATTGTGGGTGAGATTAATTACTGCGGTAAAAACGAGGACAGCATTTTCAATCAAAGAACATGCTGGTTTGTTGATATGACGCGTGGAAAACAGATGACCCAACATAATTAAATAGACAATTGGAGTGTTGTTTTTTGGGGAGAATATTAAAAATATTAATACCGTAGTCAGAAAAAAATTAAGTATTAATAAAACAAGAAAAACAAGAACATTTCATTAAAAAAATAAGGAAAGGAACGGGAGATTTCTTAGTCACATAATGAGAAATGCATCACATGAAAACCTATGACTAAAGAGGGAAGGCGAAGTAGAGAAAGCGTTTAGTGCACATAGGAAAGAAAAGGCGGGTAATTTGTATAACTAAGGATTGAAGAACTTGGTAGAAAATGACGACACCGCCACAAGTGAGGCACCTGATGATGATGATGATGATGATGATGATGATGATGATGATGATGATGATGATTTTTTCTTTTTAAGAAAGTATACTGACAAATATCTGACTGCAGTGTTAAAAATACCTAAAGGAAACCCTATACATCTGACAAAAATTTGCAAAGGGCACCTGGAACCAGGAAGATAATAAATATATTCTGATTATAAATTATAAACTTTACATTTTCAGATTTTTAAAAATACTGCAAATAAATAAGTCGTGAGTAGAGACGGCTTCAAAATAAGGACAGAAATGACTTTAACTTTGAAATGTCCCCAAAGGAGAGCAGTATTTCCTTTCTAGAGTTAAAACAATGAATTATTTGTTTGCTTGGCGTTTTGCGTTTAAAATTGAAACTTCTCATAAATCAAGGTAATACCGTACCACCCTCCTAAAAAAATACAACAGAAACAAAAAAGGCATACGTATACACACAGATTAAAACAACAAGGTTGATTTATCATGGTGTGGTTCTACAAAAAGAAGAACAACTAATTTCTTTATTAGGAAAGACATTTTTAAATATGACTCTTATTTAATAGAGTTTTTTTTAAATCTTTTAACAAATTAAAAAAATACCTTAAAAATAATAACAAAACAATTAATAACATTTCAACAACGACAAAAACAACAAGATACACAGCCGTTAAACCCACCTTGTCAGGCAAAACGACAAAATCAGCCCCCACCCCATCGTCCCGGAACAAAAAAAAACAACAACAACAACGTCCCAAATAAAACCGAAAACATTAGAACACAAATCAACACAAAACTCAAAATTTAAAACAAACCTTAAATAACACCTACTTTGCCTTAAATTACAAATTACCTGATGAAAACATAAGTTTATTTACAGACAAATTTCAATTAATAATTTCGCTGTTTTTTAATGGAATAAAATTAATTATAACTTTTTTTCGACCTTGACACACTCATTTTGTTTGTTTCGAAGACATGTATTGGTTTCCGCTCCTTAATGACCTTTAACAACAAAAATATCAAATTTCGCTTTCAGCTAGAGTTTCACTTTTCATCTTCTCCGATGCAGCAAATTTCAATCTTCCCCGCAGATTTGATTGCTTTTTTTGAAGTTTGACATTAATTTTTACAAATAATTGTCTCCTCAGGTTTAATTAAATCCGACACATCGCAGCTTCAGTCTTCATTTCTCATTTTATCATTATTTATTTGTATCTCAGTTTGTATGTCTGTCTGTCTGTCTGTCTGTCTGTCTGTCTGTCTGTCTGTCTGTCTGTCTGTCTGTCTGTCTGTCTGTCTGTCTGTCTGTCTGTCTGTCTGTCTGTCTGTCTGTCTGTCTGTCTGTCTGTCTGTCTGTCTGTCTGTCTGTCTGTCTGTCTGTCTGTCTGTCTGCTGTCTGTCTAGCTGTCTGTCTGTCTGTCTGTCTGTCTGTCTGTCTGTCTGTCTGGCTGGCTGTCTGTCTGGCTGGCTGGCTGTATGTAAAGGTGATCTATTTATACCCATTTAGTATTATAGTCAGACCAGAAAAATATTCAGTGAGTATTTTTAGTTCAGTCTACAAGCCTATTGGACTAAACTGTTCTAACAGTACCTAATGTTTTAATAATATAGCTAACTTTGCTTCTAAATGCAAAATGTTGTTTATTTCGGTGATCCTGCTTGTTGTTTTTGGAAGACTCGATAACACTATTGATCTGTATATTTCAAATGAAAATCATAGTTAGGGTAGAATATTACTTAGTGAGTATTTTTACTTCAACCTACTAGACTAAAAATGTAAACTGTCCTGACAGTTCCTAATATTTTAATGATTCTAAACCATGCAAAGGTTTATTTTGTTGATTTTTCCTGCTGTTTTTGGATGCCTGGGGATCAGGTTACATAGTCATAAAAAGGTTTGTTGGTAATTTTAGAACTTTAATGTGTAAAACGTCCCACCACAAGTGCAAATGAAGGTGGGGGTAGTGCTGTTGTAGTAGTTGAGTTGGTTTAACTCCAACATCAGCACTATATAGGCTATACTGTGGAGCGATCCAAAGACTGACGTCTGATAATTTTATGTGCTGCCACACACGAGACAGGGCGGGGATATCATTACTCCTGTCTCAGCCGGTCACATTAAACTGACACCAACGCAACCAGTAGGATTTAATAATCGCCATAGCTCGAATCACGGACCTTTTGCAATGCTCTATCCCAAGACCACCTCCCCCGCCAAACAAGCGGGGGTGTTGGGGGTGAGTTTGTTTGGCAGAACGGAGGAGAGAATGGTGCGAAATGTAGCAATTGATTTCTGCATATTATCCAAAGATAATGTGGCATGATTCCTCCTTTGTTGAGAAATGATCCGATAAATGGAATGTCCACGCTGTGTCCAGGGACTCAATACGTGTAGTGCCCAGCACCATACATTGGTGGTAGTTCGTCAAATTAGGGAGTTGTAGATTGATACTAGAGGTGTTATATTTAGTAGTAAGAGAAACCTGTCTATCAAAACAAGATTGAGCCTTGTTTGTGTGGTATCTGGGAAAGAGGAAAATTCATCTGCAGACAAAGAGAGGGAGAGAGAGAGAGAGATGGAGAGAGAGAGAGAGAGAGAGAGAGAGAGAGAGAGAGATAGAGAGAAAGAGAGAGAGAGTTGAGTTGGGTTAACGTCCACCGTCAGCACTATATATGCTATATTGTGGACGGATTCTAAGACTGATGTCTGACAATTCTTTGTGCTGCCACACACGAGAAAGGGCGAGGATACCATAAATCCCGTCACAGACGATCACATTAAGTTAACAACGACCAACCAGTAGCAAAATGGACAGATCTCAAACTACGGGCCTTTTTTCGTCAGAAGCTGATGTTCTACCTTTTAGCCACCGCGCCTCCCACACTTTAGGGAGGGGAGTGAGTTTGTAAGAGCGGAGGAGAAAATGGTGCGAAATGTAGCAATTGATTTCTGCATATTATCCAAAGATAATGTGGCATGATTCCTCCTTTGTTTGCTGAGAAATGATCCGATAAATGGAGTGTCCACGCTGAGTCCAGGGACTCAATACGTTTAGAGCCCAGAACAATACGTTATCGGTAGCTCGTCAAATTAGTGAGTTGTTACAGATTTATACTAGAGGTGTTATATTTAGTAGTAAGAGAAACCTGTCTGTCATAGCAAGATTGAGCCTTGTTTGTGTGGTATCTGGGGAAGAGGAAAATATTCCTCTGCAGACAAAGAGAGGGAGAGAGAGAGAGAGAGAGAGAGAGAGAGAGAGAGAGAGATGAGTTGGAGTTAAGTTGGTTTTATGTCCACCATCAGCACTATATAGGCTTTATTGTGGACGGATCCCAAGACTGACGTCTGATAATTTTATGTGCTGCCACACACGAGACAGGGTGGGGATACCATTACTCCTGTCTCAGCTGGTCATATTAAACTGACACCAACCCAACCAGTAGGTTTTAATAATCGCCATAGCTCGAATCACGGACCTTTTGCGATGCTCTATCCCAAGACCACCTCCCCCGCCAAACAAACAGGGTGTTGGGGGTGAGTTTGTTTGGCAGAACGGAGGAGAGAATGAGGCGAAATGTAGCAATTGATTTCCGCATATTATCCAAAGATAATGTGGCATGATTCCTCCCTTGTTTGCTGAGAAATGATCCGATAAATGGAGTGTCCACGCTGTGCCCAGGGACTCAATACGTTTAGAGCCCAGCACAATAAGTTAACGGTAGCTCGTCAAATTAGTGAGTTGTTACAGATTGATACTAGAGGTGTTATATTTAGTAGTAAGAGAAACCTGTCTATCAAAACACGCTGTGTCCAGGGACGCAATACGTTTAGAGCCCAGCACGATACATTGGTGGTAGCTCGTCAAATTAGGGAGTTGTAGAATGGTACTAGAGGTGCTATATTTAGTAGTAAGAGAAACATGTCTGTCATAGCAAGATTGAGCCTTGTTTGTGCGGTATCTGGGGAAGAGGAAAATTCCTCTGCAGACAAAGAGAGGGAGAGAGCTAGAGAGAGAGAGGGAGAGAGAGAGAGAGAGAGAGAGAGAGAGAGAGAGAGAGAGATTTGAGCTGGGTTAATGTCCACTGTAAGCACTATATTGACTATATTCCGGCCATGGCTCGAACTACGGACCTTTAGCACTGGAACCCGATGTTGCACCCCAGAGCCACCGCGCCCCCATACAAGCAGGGGTGATTTAGGGAGGGGGTGAGTTTGTTTGTCACAGTGGAGGAGAGAATGGGGTGAAATGTAGCAATTGATTTCAGCATAAAGATAAGGTGGGAAGGTTCCATAACATCGACAACAAAATATAAGTAAAGACATTTAATGCAGCAATTAATTTAATCATGTAAAATACATTTTTCAAATAGACCCAATGCTAAAATTGTAATGACTTTTAGTGGAAGGAATAATCCAGATTTCATCGGCAAATTATTTCTGAGCCAAGTAGTTCTGCTGAGTGGTTCTTTGATAGCTCATATCTTATGGAGGCTGTGTAAGATGATAACAAAGATGATAATTTTGTTCCATAATTATATAGATATCTTTAGATTATTTCAACAACCATCTATTAGTAATTGACGGTGGACAATTTTTCTGCCACGCATCACGGGCAAACTACACCATCTAGAACCCTGCAATTTGGTATGCTGGGGTAATTTGGTACGATGTTGTTGACGGTAATACTATTTTTAGGTGAAACGATTGATTTTAGCAAATAAAAGTTAAAATGTTTATTTCATTACTGTGCGAAAAAGATATCGACATGCGAATGATTTCCGGTACGAGAAATACCGGTTAGGCCTAAACCAAGGCGTCGAAAAATAGGACAGAGTGATACTTACACAAACAGCCTACACTGCAAAAATGTGAACCGGCTCCCGAAGACTTGAGTTTCATTTTGAATTTGTTACTTAGCGTCCAACGGGGTGAGCTGGCTCAAGAAGTAGATTATTGGTCTCCACATTTGAATGTCCTCTATACGAATGCCAAAATCGGTACATTTATTTATCCGATTTTGTCCCCTTTAACTGGTTGAGTCGGGTCAGTATAATGTGGCTGGGACAGGTGTCATGATATCACCGTTCTGTCTCGTGTGTGTCAATACATACAATAATTGTCAGACCTTAGTCTTGGGGCCCGTCCACAAAAGAACCTAAATAGTGCTGGCGTTGGACGTTAAACCAACTCACTCAACTTCATAAACTCAACGTCAAGGCTAACGTCTGACAATTTAACATGTTGTCACACAAAGACAGTGCAGGGATATCATGACTACTGAATACTGACACCGTCTTAAACAGTAGGGACGAAATTGGACGAAATTGGACAGATACACTTTTGACGGATAGTGGGTTTGAACGGGGTATCTCCCGATTCGGAGATCAACGCTGTTGCACCTACGCCAGTTGCCCCCCCCCCATCCCCCCCTTTCTTTCCCGGGCGCACTGACCTATGGAAAGTTGATGCCAATCTATGGGGACAAACCTCTAGCTCCCAGAGACTTGCTACGTCTAATTGCATGCAAATGCAAGATAGGCGACAGGCGAGAACTAGAGCGCTGCGAAGTGCGAGGGCGAAATCGTGCTGTGGAGGTGTCCAGTATTCTGATTGGTAGATTCGTAGTAAAAAATGCAACTTCAGACATTATTCTTTGCACAAAAAAAACAAAGTTTTTTTGTAATACACTTTTTGGAATCCCCAATAATTAGGCACTTCAAAAGTTTCTTTAAAACACATTTTTTATCAATTCAATATTTTTATACTTTATTATCTATATTTTTGTTAATGAGTTTATTTAATTTTGATAATAATGTGAATATTTCTTACTTTACTGTATATAATACCATAAACTATACATTTGACTTGACTTACTTGACTTTTATTGCCGTGTCGCTTCGGCGGCCTTCTCGATCTGTGATGTTAATTCCCTCCAACGTTTCCGATCCTGTGCTAGGTTTGTGATCTCGACTAGGTCTTTGTTTGAATGCAGTCTGATTGGGTGTTGAATGAGAGCGAGATGTCTGTTAAACACTATTGGCAAAGTTGTTTTTGGTCGTCCTCGCAGTTTGTTACTGTTAGGGATAAAGTATGGTCTTGTCGCTTTCTTGTATACATTTAGGATTGAAAAAATAGATAACTTGCTGCTGTTCTTTTTCAGTTGCAAAATACCTCTCGGTGTTTCTTAATCTTGTAAACCACACATTTCCAATCTTTTTTATTAGAGAAACTTCTAGTAAATGTATTTAAAGTTTGAGATATTACTCTTAACAAAAATGCTTACGTCTTGTCCCCTAAAAATAGTGCGATTTCGTGAGAATTGCTGGCAAAAAACATACTCTGTTGAATTGGCAATATTGCAAACATGTTAGAAGACATCAGAATTGTTCAACAAGCGTAATTTGTAGTAAAACAGTACTTTACGTTGATACGCTTTTATGTCCTATTTTAATGACTTTAAAGGGGCTGAGCTCTTTCTCAATAAAAGTCGCGTGATGCTTGTAAGTCGGCTAAATCTAAAGTGAAGCTCATGACATTAAACTAAGTTACACAACTTTTGATAAAATTGTATTCTCTATTCTCATTACATCATATTTATAATGTCTTTGGTGCTTAGGTACTTTTCGTTAAAGTTCTACTGAATTCTATTCCTGATAGCTTGGGATATTCACCCCATGTATATACTAAACACTTCTATTTTCAATGGGGGATTTTTGTGTGCAAAGTAACGATATTGCATTGCACATGATACGCATACCTTAAAAGCAACTCATTAACATTCTGTCAGTTTGTGGCAGTACGAGCTACTTGCTCTACGTAATTTATGTGAACCTCTTCTTTTTCAATGTGTATAAATCACCAGCCAAGGAAAGGCAACTGTGATCCATTTTCTGCAGGTTCCAGTGGAGTCCCAAAGCTTAGGTTTACAGTAATGAATGAGCGGCTGTCGTGAGGCCCAACACGTTCGTCGTCTTAACTGAGCGTTGCCCCTACACCCACATTGGATTGATTAAGTGCCCTTCTTTTTGAAGAGGGGAGTGAGTGTACATACGATTCAGATTCCCATGTGTATTTCTCAATGTGTATAATATTATTTTGTTTCTGTTCACACCATTTGAATAACTCAATCGTCATATGCACTTCCTAGTGTAATTTAAGAAAAATACACAGGGCTTACGAGTGTTTAGACCCTGGAGTTTTTCCACTATGATTTTGGTACGCGCCAATAAAGAGTGTTTACACCAATCTTATTCGCTTCTTTCACTCTGATTCCACAGTGCACGAAGCAAGGCCGACATCTTGGCTACTTAGGCAGCAGTTGGAACGTCATCTTAAATAATTCTCGATTCAAATTTTCGGATGCGTCCTAAACATTGAAGAAAGATAATTTTAGATAAAATGTCATTTTTTTATTCCTTTATAACATTTCTTAATGTTATTCCATACATAAATTGTTACTAAATATTTTCCCCTTACACGTTATCGAGTCTGATCGCCGCTTCTACATTCATAAACTCATGGCTAGACCTAGATCACACGTTATTAAAGAACAACTCTTGAAAATCAAAGTGAAGAAAAAACACACACAAACGAGCTAGCTTGCTTGTGTATTTTTCACGCTGTGGCTTAACGTGTTGTCTGAACAGAAATAATTCCAAGGTCAAACACATAGAAACAAATCCTTCGCCTGTACAGGCCCGATGATAATGAAAATTCGATCGGTCAGTGCTCTTGATAATGTACCCTACACCCACACTGCAGTGATCAATTAATGCCCCTTTTTAAGATGTGTGGGAGGGGGGGGGGGGGATATCTCAGTCGATTAGCACTCCATACCAACGGGTAAAGGGTTTTAAGTTTGAACCTTATCAGCAGCACAACGTATAATTATTGTTTACTTCAAGGTTGAGGGGCGCGGTGGCCTTGGGTTAGAGCATCGGCTTCCTACGCAAAAAGCCCGTTGTTCGAGACCTGACAATTTCACACCATACTGGTTGGGACGGTGTCAGTATAATGTGAAAAACTGAGACAAAAGTCATGATATCCCAACCCTGACTCATATGTGGCAGCACATAAAATTATCAGACGAAAGTATTGGGGACAGTCCACAATAAAGCCTATATAGTGTAATATTGGACGTTAAACCAACTCAACAAATCTTCTTTCAAGAAACCTAAACGGATTTAAAACTCATTGGGGATAACCGTTTTTTTCCTAAATAATTCTAAAGGATACTTTACAGCGATGGGAGAGACAATATTATTATGAATATCTTAATCATCCTGACATCTAACTATATTACGTAAATCTTGGGGGTTGGGGAAAGGGGGGAGCAGGGGGGGGGGGGAGATTGTTGGCGCTTAATCTGGAGACCTTCCGGTTCGAACAAACGATCACGGAAGTTTATTAAATAATTATGTTTGATAAAATTCCTTACTGGTTGAATTGGTCCCTGTATAATGTGCCCGGCTGAGATAGGGGTCCTGCTATCCATGCACTGTCTCTGTGTGACAGCTCTTAAAATAATCAGACTATGATGACAAATGACCAAACCAGTAGAGGACGAAATAAAAAAATTAACAAATTATAGTCCAATCTAGGATTTTGAAGCGGACCTCTTGATTAAGGGACCAATGCCCTACCACTTCCGGCAGTTCGCCCCCCCCCCTCCCTCCCCCTTTGTCAAGTAGAACACTAAAAGTATAACTGTACGCAAAAAAGTGGGGGATTGCCTTCTCGGTCGTAAAGTGGGTCGATTGAAGGAGCAACATATTAAAATAGCGTGTTTTGTTGTTGTTGTTTTTTTGCTTTTTTAAGAGTAAAACTTTGAAGAAATAAATACACAATGCATGCTTTCAACAAGATGAATTTGAATGCAACAAGTAAATTCAACGAGCTGAACTATAATATCATTGTTTGTCTAGTCTGGAATGTTTAATAGAACTGTGCACGTATCATCTTATATTTGAAAACATGTCAGAAGTGCGAGTATCCGTTTTAGTTTTAATAAAGCAGAGTATATGTTTTAGTTTTAATAAACCAGATTATCTGTTTTAGTTTTATTAAAGCAGAGTATCTGTTTTAGTTTTAATAAAGCAGAGTATCTGTTTTAGTTTTAATAAAGCAGAGTATCTGTTTTAGTTTTAATAAAGCAGAGTATCTGTTTTAGTTTTAATAAAGCAGATTTGGTTGTATGGGTTCGCCTGTGTGTTTAATGAATTTTTATTACGTCACACCAAACTAGTATGTGAAGGATATTATCTGCATCATCTTTTCAGTAACTTCCTCCTTCTATTACAGTTTATAAAACTGAATACAATGCCATTGTTGTTGAAAATAATTACCCCTTTTAGAGCGTTAGTTAGAAATTAATTTCAATTTTTGACATGTCACAGAATGTTCAATGACTTCTTTTAGTTCACATGCATAATTTCATTTCATTTTGTGTTATTTCACCGCAGGAGTATGGCTGTATCGATTCATTCACGGAACTGAGTTTTCATTCTTGTCTCTTTACAAATTCATGTGTAGCAGTATCATTTATGTCTCAAGAGGGTTTTATAACCATTTTTTTCTTCTAAAAACTGCCCCAACTAAGCAATATTTTTTTCAAACAATGATTGATAAAATTATATTCTGACCAAAGGTCAAAAAAGTTTATATTTCTACTCTTTTTCCTTTTTTTAAAAGACGACAAAATCCCTGTAATATATACATAATCCTTTCTTCCCTCCTTTTCTGTTTATTGAATATTATTCATGTACGTTTTAAAATGATGTTAAAAATTTTATCTTTTTTTCTTATTTTACCCAATTTTAATCCGTTTTTCTCAAAGAAACTCTTCTTTCTCATCTAGTGATGCCATTCAGGCGTCAATAATTCTCCATTCTTTAGTTTAAGAAAACTAGTCGTTTACCTTTGTCTGTATCAAAATGCCAACTATTAATAACATGTTACCCGATTCATAAAAAATAAAGAACAGCGTTTATTAAATACACGAAAGCAGTAAAATATGAATAATATAAAAAAGATGTTACACTTTTTAAAAGCACTGTGCGCATTATATTCAGGTGACTTATTTTTTGTTTTACTTCTTTCTGTGACGAAAATGACATTTCTTTAAGGCTAGCTACAAGGAACATTGAGCAAGTATGAAATGCCACCATATGTTAATAAATAGAAGATAAGCAAGAAAAATAAAAAAGAAAAAAAAAAGAAAATGCTTCAGCGGGTGCTTATGACGTGTGATGTGTAAGCTTATACCAAGGCTGTCGAATGCAGGTCGTTTGTAAAGACGCATCCGTTTTGATTTTAAAAGGTTAAACGGAAAAAGCTCACGTATTGCTGGTGTGCTGCATGAATGATTGCTCTGAGATAATTATTTCAATGAATTAACACTGGTTTCACACATGAACACGAATTCCGGATTGATTTTTTTTCTTTTGCATTGGTGTAAAACTTCAGCCAAGGAGTTCAAAAAATCATTTTGTAGTGCGTCGTGATTTGTTTTTTAATTTAATTTTTACAAAAGAAAAAAAATCAATAATATTAATTTTGTTTATATTGCATTGATGTAAAACGTGCAGTTTTTGTGGGGGTTTCAGGTAGGAAAAAAGTCCAAGGTTTATCATTTGAAGACGCAACCAAATGATATAAATGTATGTATAAAATAATAATAATATTAATATTAATAATAATAATGATGATAATAATAATAATAATAATAATAATAATAATAATAATAATAATAATAATAATAATAATAATAATAATAATAATAATAAT
>RQTK01001214.1:77450-105503 GCA_003991915.1 Elysia chlorotica | reverse complement strand
ATAATAATAATAAAAATAATAATAATAATAATAATAATAATAATAATAATAATAATAATAATAATAATAATAATAAAAGTAATAATAAAAATAGTAACGCTAATAATAATATTAGTAGTAATGATAATAATAGCAAAAATATTGATAATAAGCATAATGATTTCTTAGTTTCTATCAAATCTTGTTTTTAAACGTCAAAGAAATTGCCATATTAATTACTCATTTGTATCTTTAAAAAAAACAACAACAAGAAAAGCGTAATGACTTCATCGACACATCGGAAGCTTTCTAATACTTGTTATTATACATTTGACATTACAGGTGGTACGAGGCTAAGGACTTCTTACTTTATGAAATATACATTGATACACTATAGTGTAGTCGACGAAAAACTGGACAACGTGGTAATCATCGTTTTTTATATTTATTATTGATTGTAAACCATCGTTTACGGTGGATACAAAATCATTGCAAACTACAGGTAAACACGTCATTAAAAATAGATGATGATGATGACGATGATAATGGTGATGATGATAATGATGATGATGATGATGATAAAGATGATGATGATGATGATGATGATGATGATGATGATGATGATGATGATGATGATGATGATGATGATGATGATGATGATGATGATGATGATGATGATGATGATGATGATGATGATGATGATGATGATGATGATGATGATGATGACGATGTGGTGATGATAAACAAATAAATGTAATGAAGATGACTGTAGTTCGATTTTTTTGAATTCACTTTCTTTTTTTGAAATGCATGTAAACTTATGTCCAGATTCACTTTTTATGAAAGAAAAACGCTCGAATGCAAAATTCAGAAACACAAGCATATTTAAAGAAACATGAGAAATAAAATTATATCACGATAATATGAGACGGGCAAATAAAATTTAAATGTCAACAGCATCGCTGAAGATTAATTTTTCATTTTGTATCATGCGTTTTATCACAAGTGTCGGCATAGAATTCGTCAATTATTGACTTGTGCATATTGTCAACTGCTTTTTTTTTTATAAGGTTCGTCTAAAACTGTTCATCTTCGTTCTATATATGTAGGGTTCCTTTTTCCAATAATTATCTGATATATCGTGCTGGTACGTTGGGACTTCAGCGATATAAATTGATGCCATCAAATTAACTGTTTATGCCCACATGATAAATATAAAATTAATTTTAAACAAGAAATCAGCAAGACTTGTATGGCATTAAAACCAACTTAAATTTTCTGAAAAAGAAAGAAATACACACATAAAATGTTAATGAAGGTGCAGGATTGAACTTAAGCAATAGATCCGTTAAAAACAAAGATTGTTTGCCAATTTGTGCGTGTACATATATAAAACAAAGATGTATGTGAATATATTGCATGCCTATGCAAAGGAGAAGAAAAGTTTAATCATAAAGAGCTTTTGTTTCCTCTTCTGTTTTCTCAAATATAAAAAGGATCGTTTTAATTTTCTGCAATTATGAGCTACATTATTATGCAATCTGTATAGACGATAATTTAGGTCGTAGGATTTTATGCGTTAAGTTTTAACCTTTTTACGCTCATATCATTTTTTTAGAATTGTCAGAGTGGTCTGTGGAGCGGGTGATCTATATCTATCAATCAATAGAGCCCCTCCGACTCTCTCTCTGTCTCTCTGTCTTTCTCTCTCTCTCTATATCTCTGCCGCTCACTCCCTATTTTTTCTTTTACAATAACGTGTATTAATTATAATTAGAAGTAAAAAACACTTTTAGTCAGGTGATCCCAGTTTTAATCACCAAACATATCGCATTGTTTGTAAGATACGTTTCGGCTCAGTCACAGTAGAAATAGACCCAAAAGAAAAAAAAAATGTTTGTCTAAGTACATTGGCTCTGTCTGAGATTCAGTCGCAAGAAATGTGTAGAGACTTTAGTCTGGAAACCCGATTGCCACTGTTACTGTCTATAATTATGTTACGAAACAAAAGGCTCAGTTGTTTTTTTTTTACATTGGCAAACACAGATTTTGGACAGAATATTGCAGCAGTAATGCCTCACGGAATGTCATTCAAGTAGTTGTTCATTTTCTTCCTTTCAAAACATGAGACTGTCAATCTGTCTATTGCGTTGTCCGCAATTTGGGGTAATCTGAGACGTGAGTGGGTTATTGACCTTTTAAACTTCACCAACTTTGCTTTTATAAAACTGATAAAAGGGAGCAGAATAAAACTAAACAATACGCGAATGTTATGGATGTTTTAGTAAACAAAAGACTTGAGAATTTCTATTAGAAAACACAAATACTATTAAATACTTTAAACACACACGCTCGACGCTGTTACATGTTTGATATTTACACAGCTTTCTGGAGTGTCGCTGTATTGACAAACAAGAATTGATATTGGTTTGGGCATCGGGCAATCTTAAATAATAATTTAGAGGCGGGGTAGGTTGGTATGATGTTTGGGTTATTGTGTCAATGAAACTGATACTACGATTGATCACGATGAAAATCGATCACCCAAAAACAACAATAAATTCCACCAATAATGGTTGGATTAGTTATATTCTCGTAATATTAAACTTTATTTTTTATTGCGAAAAATGATCGATACGAACTTTAGAACATAAAGTTATCTAAAACAAAGAAGTGGAACACTAAGCGCAACACAAACCAGAAAAGCATACAGCGTTTTAGAAATCCGCACGATGCGTGCAGAGAAGAAAACAAACATCTCTAATCCTTAACTTCTTCATTTCAACTGTTCAAACATCGATTTCTTTCAGAAGAGATTTTTCGACCTTTTTTTTTCTCTTGCAAAACCCCAAACAAAGTAAAAGCGTCACTCACTATTGCTATCACTCACTATTGATACAGGATTTTCCCTTCTTAAGACAAAATAATAGCGTCACTCACTATTGACATCACTGACTATTGATACAAGATTTTCCGTTTTTAAGATATTTGTTTAGAGACTAGGCACTGACATTCACATCAAGCTAAGGCGTTGAAATCTTTAACAAACAAAATGATAATAGATTAGGACCTCTCTTCGTACAAGACTTCCGAGTTTGCTAAGCTGGGACTAAAGAAGTCAGACCAATGTGTAGTTTACACGGACGCAATGTCTGCTGATAGTCACTTTGATCTAGTGTAATCCCAATGTAAACAGCGCACCTAGAAGTGTAATAGATTACATAATAGATTTAACGTTATACAACAATGTATTTTGGCTAACTTTAATGTATACCAGCATTTTAAGAGTTTGATAAACTATAACCATGCTGCATCCCCATATAGGATCTTTTAAGAACAACTGTGCTTTTTCTCTCTCACTCTTTCTCTCTCTCTCTCTCTCTCTCTCTCTCTCTCTCTCTCTCTCTCTCTCTCTCTCTCTCTCCCTCTCTTTCCAGTAACGCGCCTTTAGTAAAGACGCCAGATTGCTACGTCGATAGTGCTCTGGATTGACAAGGAGGATGCTAATAGTTCAAATAACAGCAAGTGTGCACATAGCCGTAAAAGATTTTCTGACATATCTAGATAAAGTTAATTAAGAAGAAAGCTTTAGTTTGTAACAAATGAAAGCATATAAGATCAAGCTCTAGCTTTTGAAAAATATCAAAAGGCCCCTATTTAGTAATCAGAAAAATATAGAAATATCTGCTGCTATCGATTTTGAACTTCCTGTCTGCATTAGGTTTTCTCTCAATCTAAAAATGCCGACTCAAATATGTTTTCATCCTCTCCTAAAATTACAATGATGTTCTATATGCGTTTTCACAGCATGAAAGAGTTGGTTTATCTCTTAAGGAATTTTTAAAATTCCCAAAAGCATAGATTCTGAAAAAGCATAGCTTTTTAGCGCGCTTGAAATATATCTTTATTCATCCCACAATTCCCACGAATGTCGTGGGTTACAAACTGATTTTTTAAGAGTGCAACCTGCGTAACAGCCTTTTTCAATAAAGCAATATAGATTCTAAATTTATGGGAAAATTGAGACGTGGATTTGAGATTTTTCCCCATTATTTTTTTTTCTCCTAGAATCAAAGAATTTACTTTGCCTTTTTAAAACGAAGATGGAGTATTTACTTTTGAGAAAAACCAAAGTTGTATTTCTTAAAGACGTTTACATGTTTTAGACTCTGTAACCAGAAAAAACTGACGGGAGGAAAGTGCACAAGCGTAATGGATTTTGGGAGAGACATGGGTCACGAAAAAAATGAAACTATTGGAAGATGAATAGAGTCCTAAAGAGCAAAATGGTAAGATAGGAAAGCAAAAGGCAGACTGGTGGATAAAAAGATAAAAAGTTTGGCTGAAAGATGGATGGATAAATAAATGTAAATAAAGAGACAGACGTTAAAAGAAAAAAAATGAATATAAAGTTAGAGATAGAGGAGGAGAGAGAGGAAAAGAGAAATAGAGAGAAAGAGCGAGAGAGCGAGAGAGATAGATAAATACAAAGTGTTAGATAGAAACTTTCAATAAGAGTCGCTAGAAAGGGGGGGGGGCGGTTGCGCAGGGGTAGAACATCGTCTTCCGACGCAAAAGGTCCCGAGTTCGCATCCTGGCTGTTGCGTTCCCTACTGGTTGGGTCGGGGTCAGTATAATGTGACCGGCTGAGACAGGAGTCATGGTATCCCCGCCCTGTCTCGTGTGTGGCAGCACATAAAATTGTCAGACGTACGTCTTGGGACCCGTCCACAATATAGCCTATATAGTGCTGATGTTGGACGTTAAAACCAACTCAACTCAAGCTGGAACAGCCGGAAATGGATTTAAAAATGTTATCAGAAAAATTTTTCTTTAATTTTTAAAAACTGTTTTTAGTAGAAAGTTTTGTTGCATTATTTTTTGTGTTATAAAATGATCGACCACAAATTCATAAAAAAAAAAACAACAAACAAACCATTTCTTTTGTGTGAAATAATTGTCAATTTAAGATTATTAACGAACACACACTATTATATAGTCATCAGAGACTGACAACTTACTATTGTGTACGTGTACCCAAAAGATGATAAAGAAATGGTTGGTTGGTGTGTTTGCTTAAGTTCAGCATCAGTATGTAGACTATAAACATATCATGCTCGAATCCCAAGACAGATTTAATATCGTAGTGTTCATGCCGTTCGAATTGTAGCAGATCAGGGATGCTAAGATATATATACCAACTGACACCGCACCAAACGTCCAAATATATAAATTGGGCAAAAAAGAATCCTAAATCATAATAATGTTTCTGGTCCCTTTAAAAAAGCAAGCCGTCTTTCTACAGCTAGAGACAGCTAGCTCAACTTATAGAAAAAGTAGCTCAGATAGGAAGTTGAGTTTGGTTTAACGTCCACATCAGCAATATATAGGTTATATTGTGGACGGACCCCAAGAAAAGTGTATGACAATTGTATCTGATGCCACACACGAGACAGGACAGGAATACCATGACTTTTATTTCAGTGGGTCACATTAAACTGACACTAGTAGGGAGCGAAATCCATCAGGGCTCGAAACATGGACATTTTGCGTCGGAAGCCGATGTTCTATCCCAGGGCCACTGCACTCCCTGCACTCCCTCCTGAGATAAGAAGACAAGGCAACAAAGAGTAACGTATCCCCCCCACAAAACAACAACAAAAAATAACAACAACAACAACAACAACAACAACAACAAAAAACCCATCAAACCCAACAACATTATTATAAATGAAATGAGAGTCAAAGAACGCATTCGACTTTCTGAAAACGTCCGATACAAAGGGACGAAAACTGCAGAAAAATTAAAGATCGCCAATGTCTAAGACAAAATTAAATGTGAAACAAGGCAGGTGATGTGATGCTAAACCAACATTAAACTGTGTAGACAGTAGACAAACTTCGCAATGCAGTCACAGAAACGCATAAAAGGCAAAGAAAGAAGGGCGATTATTTTAAACTCCAATGGATCTGCGCTGATCATGTTCTTTTTGTTGCTGGTTTTTTTAAAGGCGACCAGAATCCCCCTTCTGTCTAGCAGGTACACAAAAGCTCCCAGATTGATTTCGGCACATCGGGTTTCTTTTGGTTCTCTTGGCTGGGTCCATTTCCCTTCAATCACTTAATGAGATGGGGAAAGGCCAAGCCAAAGGAGAGAAAAGATAATATAAATAACTAAAGAAAAAGGTCACATATTGCTTTTAATAGAAATCTGTAAAAGAGATAGATATAGAGTGAGAGAGAATGAGAGAAAGAGAGAGAGAGTGAGAGAGAGAGAGAGAGAGAGAGAGAGAGAGACGAAGGGGGTAACAAACAGGGGGAAAAGATGTAACAGGAACAAACGAAGAAACAATACAACTGAGCATTATTCTTTAAAAATACAATAATAACACGTGAAATAGAAAAAGATAGAGAGAGATAGATAGAGAGAGAGAGACAGAGAGAGAGACAGAGAGAGAGAGAGAGAGAGAGAGAGAGAGAGAGAGAGAGAGAAATGTGACAGTGGCAGGGATAGAAAAGGTTAAGGGATAGACAGACAAAGTTAACAGGGTTAGAGGCACAGAGACAGATCTGCGGGAGTAAAGAGCAACGTATTTTGAAAGCGCCATCATGGATAATGGATGAATAAAGGGTACCGGAGCCTTTGGGAACATCTCAAAGACGGGATGACAGGAACCAGATGATTGGCGATGTGGAACAAGGCAGATGATGGCATTACCACTGATGTGACAGATAGACCTATTAAACTGTTTGAACAAACTTCTCATTACTATCACAGGAACGCACAAGAAATACAGTAAAGAAAAAGGGCGATCAATTTTAACTCTAGTAAAAAGCGTTATCAATGGATATGCACTGATAATGTTGTTGGATTTTTTTTTTAAGACGACCAGAATTCGCGTGCTGACTAGCGCGAACAAAAAAGCGCCCTGATTAATTTCGGCACATCGGGTTTCTTTTGGTTCTCTTGGCTGGGCTCATTTCCTTTCAATCACTTAATACAATGGGGGAAGAAGAGGAGTGGGGTAGGCTATGGGAGAGAAAACACAATATAAATAACTAAAGAAAGAGATCACAGATTCCTTTAATGGAAACCTGTGAAAGAGATAGATATAGAGTTAGAGAAACTGAGAGAGCGAGAGAGAGAGAGAGAGAGAGAGAGAGAGAGAGAGAGAGAGAGAGAGAGAGAGAGAGAGAGAGAGAGAGAGAGAGAGAGAGGCGGAGGCCAAGGGCTGTAACAGGATAAAAAAATGCCCCCCCCCCCACACACACACACAAAACAAAACAAAACGAACAAACAACTGACCATTATTCTTTACAAAAACAGCATACTGACATGATATCCAGAGGAGAGAGACACAGAGAGAGAGAGATAGAGAGAGAGAGAGAGAGAGAGACAGAGAGAGAGAGACATTGTGAGAGAGAGAGAGAGAGAGAGAGAGAGAGATAGAGAGAGAGAGAGAAAGACAGACAAATATGAGCAAAATTCCCTATATAGATATGGACGAATAAAGGAAACCGGACTTTCTGAGAACATCCGAAAGTCGGGTTGACAGGAACCAGATGATCAGCGATGTCTGAGGTGGATGTGGAACAAGGCAGGTGGTAACGGACAGCTAATCCCATCAAGCTGTTTAAACAAACTTCTCATTACTATCACAGGAACGCACAAGAAATACAGTAAAGAAAAAGGAGAGAGAGAGAGAGAGAGAGAGAGAGAGCGTTATCAATGGATCTGCGCTGATAATGTTTTTGGAGTTTTTTTGAATTTTTTTTTATTTTTTTTTAAAACGACCAAAAGTGCTGACTAGTGCGAACAAAAAAGCGCCCTGATTAATTTCGGCACATCGGGTTTCTTTTGGTTCTCCTGGCTGGGCCCATTTCCTTTCAATCACTTGGAGAGGAAACACACTATAAATAACGACATACAGAGAGAGAAAGAGAGAGAGAGAGAGAGAGAGAGAGAGAGAGAGAGAGAGAGAGAGAGAGAGAGAGACAGAAAGAGAGAGAGAAGGGCTGAGATGGTACATACGAAGGGGAAATAGAGCAGTCTGAGGGATTGAAAGACATAGGGTTGAAAAACAACAACAAACAATTAAAAACAACTAATTAGTATACCTTTGAATAAATCGCAATAAACATATTTTAGGAAAAGATAGAAATAATTTCACCAATAAATCCAGTGAAAAAATGATGCTAGGTGATAAAGAAGAACTGAGGTTACGGAATTGCTAAAATATTCAGAAAAAACGTGAAAGATAACGATATCGTATATTTAAATGTCTTTTGATTTAAAATAAAGAGCGCACATATATGATTTATGACGATAGAATTCAAAACGATAATCCCAATTTATATTACCAAGGTAAAATTAGCGCATAATTCATTATCAAGATCCAGCAATTGAAATCAAGAAAGATGGAAATTATTGTTCTGTAACAAACCACTGGCCCAAAATTTATTAATCGATAGTCTTTACTTGTAGATACAGAGTATATTATTGTGTAAGGAAAGACTGAAACTCCATCTATGGGTCATTGAATTGTTCTCTATAGAGGGAGGGAGAGAACAAAAGATCAAGAGGAAGGCAAGAATGGGTCATTGAAGATACAGAGGCGTCGTATTGAAGGCGGATCGAGGACATCATGACACATACCAATAACTTATAATTGGCTAGGTCAGTGAAGGATATTTTGAGTTTGTTTAGACTTAAGTTGTCACAGACGTGGAATATGATTCTATTGTGATTTTGTCCCTTCCAAGGACCAAGTACTGTAGTCTAACAATAATTTTACAATGTTTTATAAAAGTGCTTAATTTATTTAAGAAATAGATAAGAATTGAATATAAAAGCAGTGTATTTGACCTTATCAAAATCCTACATCCGACCTTCCGAAGTTGTTTTTTTTTACAAAAACAATAACCGCATGGGAATTTAGCTTTTGTATAAATGCGTAGTCTAACAATAATTTTACAATGTTTTTTAAAAGCGCTTAATAATATTTATCTAAGAAAAAAGATAAAAATTGATTACAAAAGCAATGTATTAAAAATTTTAACCTTGGCAAAATCCTACCTTTGACCTTCCGAAGTTTTTTTTTACAAAAACAATAACCGCATGGGAATTAAGCTTTTATATAAATGCGTAGTCTAACAACCATTTTACAATGTTTTATAAAGTGCTTAATTTATTTGAGAAATAGAGAAGAATTGAATACAAAAGTATTGTATTTAACCTTGGCAAAATCCTACATCTGATCTTGAGAAGTTTTTTTTACAACAAACAAACAAAAACACAAAGGAATAAAGCGTTTATATAACTGCACAGATAAAAAAAACCCCATAAAAACCGAAGTTAAGCTGTACCTTATGCAACACGAATTATTCTCTCACATCCCGTCTCCCCTATCCCCTTCTTTCTCGTTTTTTTTCATTCTTATTGTCTGTTTCGTAAAGAAAATCAAGACACTTACAAACCATTTCATAATTCTTTTCTTCTTAAGTCTAAAAAGTGATTACAGCACAAACGAAGTCAACAAACAAAGTGAATAACGTTAAACTGTAAACGGAAGAAAAAAGAAAAGATTAAGTAAATCCCTCTTTGACAGAAGTGATGACTTGATACCTCCGAATCCGGAACATCAAGACCCTTTGATTAAGGTCTGTTTACGTCATCAGTTCGGGAAAAGAATAGAATGACACTTGTGTGTTAAAAACCACCGTTGATTTAGTGCCTTTTCTCTAAGCTCGAGTGTCACTTAATCTTTTCTTCCCTGAGGAAAGGTGTTTCCTTTATGACAAATGCAGTATCAAGTTATGACTTGCAGGCCTAATGAATTTTAAAGAAGGAGGCTTTGTAATTCTTTTATGACATATTGTGAACTCTTTATCCGTATTTGGCCTTTATCAATGCATGTCTGTGTGTCTGTCTGTCTGTCTGTATGTCTGTCTGTCTGTCTCTGTCTGTCTGTCTGTCTGTCTGTCTGTCTGTCTGTCTGTCTGTCTGTCTGTCTGTCTGTCTGTCTGTCTGTCTGTCTGTCTGTCTGTCTGTCTGTCTGTCTGTCTGTCTGTCTGTCTGTCTGTCTGTGTCTGTCTGTCTGTCTCTCTCTCTCTCTCTCTCTCTCTCTCTCTCTCTCTCTCTCTCTCTCAATCTCTTTTCACCGTCTTCCATATTGTTGTTTTACTTAATTATTTCTCTCCTTTGTCTGTATGAATGTCTGTCTCTCTACCTCTATCTTTCTTACCCCTCTTTCTCTCTTTCAACCTCTTCCCCCAACTTTAAGCAAGTAACTCTTTTTTGTACTTTCCAAAAGTCAAGTTTATACAGCGCCGTGGTCCAAGGATAGAGCTTTGGCTTTCTTCGCGATCCCAGCTCCAGGCATCGTGTTATAATCCTACTTGTTGGATCGGTGCCAGCATGTGATGGACAGAGCCCCGGGTAATGAGTTATCACGAGCTGGAATCGCGTAGCTGTAAAGAATATTTCTTGTGACCTATAAGAGATGTTTAATGAAGAGAAATGTTCGTTTTTAACCTTAAATACACTTTAATCGGTGTGAATACAAAGTGCCTTCGAGTTCGGAGTAATCATTATAAAATATGTTACGAATAATATTACATGTAATTCAAAACAGTTCTTTAATTATCAGCTCATCACTGTGAGTACAATGTGACCGACCAATACATGGTATCCCAAACAGTCCCTGTGTTTTGTAGCATATTATATCGTCAGACTTGAGTCTTGGGGCCCGCCAACAAATAAGCTTAGATAATGCTGACATTAGATGTCCAGCAGCAAAAAAAGGAAAAACAAAAAAAACAGAGTCTTTCACTACACAAATATAATACATTAAATCTCCGCTGAGTAGGTCTCCTCTACATTTCTGGATGAGTGTTGAACAAAGGCAAGGGATCAAGCTAAGATTCGAACCTGAATTCGCTGATTTATGAAAAGAATACATCGTAGAACAAAATAATGATAAATATTCGCCACTTATTGTGTGAATATTGCATCGACAGTGAGACAAAAGATCACAAATCGTCAAAACTATTTAGAGCGAATATGCCAAGAAACTGTGCAATACATTAAAGAACATCTGATCAAATATTGGTGGATGGAGTAAGGTTTGTTTGAAAAAAACAATCAACTGTTACTGAGAAAAATGACATAACGACTGTTTCTCTGTATTATCGAATCAAATTTTTATTCAAGCGCGTATCCTCTTGTAGCTGCAGAAATATAATATCGTTTAGAGGGAGGAGCATAATTGTTTTATCACAAGCGTTTGAATTTATACTTCTTAAATAGATGTCGATTCGATACACCACAGTCATACTGCATATAAAATAGTCACCCCCCCACCCAAAAAAAAAAAAAAAAACAAAAACAAAAAACAAATTTGTTTATTTGTTTTTGTCGTTGACCCTCTGAAACAACAAACACGTAATTCAATGACAATAACAAAAAAAAAATATTTGGATGGTTAGCGTAGTAAACACAAAGTTGAAATACATTAGACGCTCGATCACGGCCTCTAATTACATGATAAATCTTGCGTCTGAGTATGTTTTTTGTTCCTTTGTAGTTACTCCTTGGACGTGGACATTAAACAAACAGCTGGAGAGAAGTATCACAGCAACTGAGATGCTTTTCATCCGAAGAATGCTTAAAGTCTCATGGACGACGAGAAAAACAAACCTAGACAGTTTCTTAAGAAAAGCAGGCACCGGATTAAATTTCCTTAATGAGATCAGGACACAACAAGCAAAATCCGTTGGCCATGTCAACATGTTATTACAACTGGAAAAATGAAAGGAAAGAGATGGATAGAAAGACAGAGAGAAAAGATATGTGACAGGCTAGGAAGATGGATCAGTGAAAGCATAGGAATCGACATGATGGTTAAATGGGAGTACAGAGAGATGTGGAGGGACATGGTCGCCAACGCCAACCAGTAGGGCACTACATGATGATGGGTTACCCCCAACGGACTTTCCCGATATTACTTTCAGTTCATCGTCTACGAGATTGAATATTCAGCGATTTTCTGAACTATAACCATTAATGCATTGCAGGATTCAGTTGATACGACCGACCGTTACTTAGAGATGGTTGGTTAAGTAATTTTTTTCTTGTTCCACAATGAACTCACTTTTGTATTGTGAACGAGTCCCAACAATAACGTGGAGTAAAGTTGAATGCTACTACATTTCTGCATCAACCAGTCGCGGAGAAACAGGAGAAATAAAGGATTTTTACTGATTTGGGGTTTCCAAACATTATGAGAGTCCGATGCTCTACCACGTTCGTCCCCAGCGCAAACGGGAAAGAAAAGGGCATTTAAAATAATAGATCAACGTAAAAAAGACTTCCCACTAGTTTCTCTTACAGTAAGAATTAAAAGATTGTAGGCTCGGAAAAGAAAGGCTTTGTATTGTTTGGTCCGTGACTTGAAATAATCGGAGATCTAACTGCGCTGTTGGCTTTTGATGGAAGTTGAAAAGCTTTACCGACCGCAGTTTTTATGTCAATAGAAGGAAAAACAACATTCAAATGTCACGGGTGTTTTTTTAGACAAAAGCTTCGCGATTTTCGATCAGCTAACTCAAACAATAGAAAATGCTTGGATCACACAAGCTCAACGTTACAGGCTGTTTTGGATCGGGTGCATTATATAGTGTGCGTGCCGTTGCCTTGATGTTCTAGCGTTGTACATGAAGTAACAAACAAGAAAGACCGACATCTTGTTTTTCTGATTATCTTTGCGGAGATGAGCACCAATCTGATAAAATGTGTCGAAAGTGGGCCGAATTTATTTTTACATGAGGCTTTGAAGTGAAACCAAATCATTATTTGGTCACTGCTGATCTTATCTTTAATTTTAGAAATTTGTATACGACTAAGATGAAAATAAGCGAGAGAATCATGATTTTCAACATTCAACCATGCACTACTTCGCTTACGTGAAGGCAGTATTGTTTACTTATTTGACTCCCCCTTCCACGTATATCAATTTCTTTGTCTCTTTGTCCCACTGTATAGGCAAACAAGAAAGGATGATATAGTGCTACTTGATATATATGCCATTCTTTGTGGTTTGTAAGAGGACGAGATCAAAGGCTTTAACTATTTCAACTTGCTATAATGGATGGAACATACGTTTGCATCGATAACTACTTTTGCATAATGCTTACACGTACTCTTTGAAGTACAGTACATTAATTTTGTCATATTAAAAACAAACCGCTCAAAGAAGATGCCACTATCTAAGAACTTTATTAGCAGTAGACACCCCATGCTACCTTATGCCTAAGGTCTTTCAAGTCAAGTGGACTGCACAAACAAGACGTAGCTTACGTCTTCGTAAGCCTTATTTATTCTTATATTGTTACGACCCTTACTTATGAATGGTTACGAGCTTGGACAATCTCAAAACAAACACAGAAAAAATTAGGGGGCAAATGAACTTAATTTTGATTTTTAAGAAGAGTGCTAAAAATAAATTATGCATCATCAAATTAGTCAAATGAAACAATCCTACATAAACCTAACACAAATGTATAATTATACAAACCGTAAACCACAAGCAAAAATTGTTGTGTGGAATGATTGAAGGAATGGAGGAATGTGCGGCAAGTGAAAACGAGTAGAAAAGGTACTGGAATGACTGACCAAATGGCATAACATAAAACGGTGATGGAGTCATTCAAAGCAGTGAAGGATGGGTGGATGATAAAAATTCTTACTAACAACACTATTTAACACTACCTAAAGCAAACTTTCTTACCAATTTCCTCCTTTGTGTCACCTATGTCTCAACCTATCTTTCACCTAAGGTTGCACCTATGTGTCACATATGTTTAATCTATGTTTCAATCTATGTGGATCACCTATGCTTTCACCTATTTGTCATCTATGTTTCCACCTATGTGTCACCTATGTGTCACCTATGCTTCCACCTATGTGTCACCTATGCTTCGACCTATGACTGTGTCACCTATCCTTCCACCTATGTGTCACCTATGTTTCCACCTATGTGTCGACTATGTTCCCACTTATGTGTCACTTATGTGTCACCTATGTTTCCAATAATGTGTCCCCTATGTTTCAACCTATGTGTGACAAGCTGATAAATCTTACTGCAGTTTGGGGCGATATGCGATATTAGTCTGTCCAATGTTATGCACAATAAAATTTTGGCAAAGAGAATGTAATTTAAAAATGATCCATATTGTGTTTTTTAACTCGCTAAGATATGGATATACAGATAAAAATTTGTGTTTATGTCGTACGTATATGAAATAACCTAACGCAATTTGATTATTGGCGTCAGGAATAAAAATGGTATTTTTAAATATCATTTCAAGGCGATAAAGTAAACCAAATTAGTCGAAAATAAGATAACACATAGATATTTTTAATAATTAAAGGAATCTTGTTCTACAAAAAGTATACAAATATAATATGCGGGACTTTAGGGAAATACGGGTTAAGGTCGTAATTACTGTTGTGTATAAACACTGAAAAAAATAGAGATATGAAAAGCAAACACAAAATAAAAAGGGATAAATAGTTTGAGGTTCTTGCGAAGGATAGCAAATAGCTGTCATTTCAACTCAACTGTTCAAACACTAATTTCTCTATGAGAAATTCCGACGAAATCCTCTACAAACAATAAACACAGGGATCTAAAAACACGTCATCTACGTCACGAACGTTCTTCCCGTAAGATATTAGTCAAGATATGTAATGTTTGACAGTTACGGACAAACTGAAGCTTAGTAAATATTGAAAAGGGAAAAGAGATTAAAATTTAAATCCAGTGATTAGACAGGACTTTCGTGATTTTTGAGCTACAAATGAGAGATTAGGCTATGTTGTATCACAGACAAGGCTACTCACTAAGCTTCGATATGGTACGATCCCTTTATAAACATTGCCCTTTGATTAATTATCTAAATAGCTTGGGGTGGGCTGATGTATAGGGTTTGGGGGCATTAGAGCTAAGCCAAATTGTGAAGCGCGCATATTTATCATTTTTGTCCATGTTGTGGGTTCGATTTTCACTCTGGTCGCTTTTTGCTGCTATAATAATATTAATAATAATAAGCATATGATGTAATTAGTAGAAGTCTTAACTTTTAAAAAGTCGGAACATTAATAATCATAATCATAATAATAATAGTAGTCATATGAGGTTTTTTAGTACGAGTCTTAACTTTAACAAGTCGGAAAATTAAAAAAAAAAACTCTTTAAATTTCTAAACATGGAACGACATTTCTTCGTAAAAAAAGAAGAAAATTCTAGAATACCACGGGATTTACCAAAGTTCAACTCCGCGATTTTATTGAGAATACTATAAGAGTGATCTTCCATTGATCTAGATTGTTGTTTACCGGTTGTCAGTGTCAACAAACATGGCTAGTAAAGCTAAAACTGTACATTCTGGCACATTTTGCAAAATATCACTAGACAGCAAGATATATTCCTCAGTACACCCAAGCCCCATTATTCCTTTAGCCTAAGCATAGCAATCAAAAAGTTATCAACACCCAATCAGAATCGATAACGACTCTCTCCCAGGTTTGGACCATTATCATCAGCAGCAGCAATCATAACCTAAAGGATAAGAAAAAAAAGAACGAGATAAAGGGGTAAGAAAAATTAACAATGAATGGAAAGCGAAGAAAAGACAATCATAGTAATTCATCAAAATCATCTGTTCTTTTAGTCTAATAGTACCAATTAAAAAGATATCAACACCCTATCCGAATCGATAACGACTCTCTCCCAGGCTAGGACCATCATCATCATCAATGAGTCCAAACCTTCCCATCTGTCTACGGAGTAGCACATCTGTACCATGACAACTAAGACCAGCGTCATTAGCGCCGTATTTGTCACTGGCCTCAGCTCGCCGGACACTGTTGTCTATGGGAGCCCCTACTGCGCTCACCCATCATCGCCTTCCTCCCATGGAGCGCGCGCGCACTCACTCCAGCCTGAGCCAAACCAAGGACAGCCAGCTAGCGATCATAACCGCCATTGACGCCGCTCTAAACTGTTTAGCGAGGGAAAAAAGGCAGAGGGATGAGAAAAAAAGAAAATGTGATAGAGGTATAAGAGCAAAGAGAATGAGACAGAGGGATACGAAAAGAGAGGATGAGAGAGGTATAAGAAAAATGAATGAGATAGAGATATAAAAGCAAAGAGAATCAGATAGAGGGATAAGAAAAAAAGAATGATATAAAAACAGTGAATGCGATAGAGGGATAAAAAAAGAGGGAATGAGATAGAGGTATACGGAAAAATGATAAAAGTACCTAAATGGATACCGCGAAACAAAGACAAATTAAGGATTCCTCAAAAGCACCCATAAAAATTAAGAATACACTAGTATCTTTGTTTCTTTAAGTCTAATAATAGCAATCAAAAAGATATCAACACCCAATGCGAATCGATAACGACTCTCTCCCAACCCAACATTAACATCATCATCAATGAGTCCAACCTTCCCATCTGTCTACGGAGTAGCAGGTCTGTACCATGACAACTATGGCCAGCGTCATTAGCGCCGTATTTGTCACTGGCCTCAGCTCGCCGGACACTGTTGTCTATGGGAGCCCCTACTGCGCTCACCCATCATCGCCTTCCTCCCATGGAGCGCGCGCGCACTCACTCCAGCCTGAGCCAAACCAAGGACAGCCAGCTAGCGATCATAACCGCCATTGACGCCGCTCTAAACTGTTTAGCGAGGGAAAAAAGGCAGAGGGATGAGAAAAAAAGAAAATGTGATAGAGGTATAAGAGCAAAGAGAATGAGACAGAGGGATACGAAAAGAGAGAATGAGAGAGGTATAAGAAAAAATAATGAGATAAAGATATAAGAGCAAAAAGAATGAGATAGAGGGATAAGAAAAAAGAAAATGAGATAGTGGGATAAGAATAAGGAGAATGAGATAGAGGGATAAGAAAAAAAGAATGATATAAAAACAGTGAATGCGATAGAGGGATAAAAAAAGAGGGAATGAGATAGAGGTATACGGAAAAATGATAAAAGTACCTAAATGGATACAGCGAAACAAAGACAAAATAAGGATTCCTCAAGAGCACCCATAAAAATTAAGAATACACTAGTATCTTTGTTTCTTTAAGTCTAATAATAGCAATCAAAAAGATATCAACACCCAATGCGAATCGATAACGACTCTCTCCCAACCCAACATTAACATCATCATCAATGAGTCCAACCTTCCCATCTGTCTACGGAGTAGCAGGTCTGTACCATGACAACTATGGCCAGCGTCATTAGCGCCGTATTTGTCACTGGCCTCAGCTCGCCGGACACTGTTGTCTATGGGAGCCCCTACTGTGCTCACCCATCATCGCCTTCCTCCCATGGAGCGCACGCGCACTCACTCCAGCCTGAGCCAAACCAAGGACAGCCAGCTAGCGATCATAACCGCCGTTGACGCCGCTCTAAACTGTTTACCGAGGGAAAAAAGGCAGAGGGATGAGAAAAAAAGAAAATGTGATAGAGGTATAAGAGCAAAGAGAGAATGAGATAGAGGTATAAAAAAAGATTGAGATAGAGGATTAAGAAAAGAGAATTTTATAGAGGGATACGAAAAAAGAGAATGGCATAGAGGGATCAGAAAAGAGAGAATGACATAGGCGGATAAGGAAAGAGAATGCGATTGAAGTGTTAAAAAAGAGAATGGGTTAGATGTATAAGAAAAAAGAAAATAAACTAGAGGGATAAAAAAAAAGAAAATGAGATGGAAATCTAAATGGGTACATCAAAGAAAGGCAATCTTAGAGGTTCCTTAAAAGCATACATAGAAATTAAGATATATAACGTAATACACTGATATATTTTGTTCTTTTAGTCTAATTGTACCAATCAAAAAGTCATCTATACCCAATCCGAATCGATACCGACTCTCTCTCAAGCCAGGACCATCATCATCAATGAGTCCAAACCTTCCCATCTGTCTACGGAGTAGCACATCTGTACCACCACAACTATGGCCAGCGTCATTAGCGCCGTATTTGTCACCTGCCTCAGCTCGCCGGACACTGTTGTCTATGGGAGCCCCTACTGCGCTCACCCATCATCGCCTTCCTCCCATGGAGCGCGCGCGCACTCACTCCAGCCTGAGCCAAACCAAGGACAGCCAGCTAGCAACCATAACCGCCATTGACGCCGCTCTAAACTGGTTACCGAGGGAAAAAAAGAATGAGACACAGGGATGAGAAAAAATCAGAATGTGATAGAGGTATAAGAGCAAAGAGAGAATGTGATAGAGGTATAAAAAAGATTGAGATAGAGGGATAAGAAAAGAGAATGTTATAGAGGGATACGAAAAGAAAGAATGGCATAGAGGGATAAGAAAAGAGAGAATGACATAGGCAGATAAGAAAAGAGAATGCGATTGGAGTGTTAAAAAGAGAATGGGTTAGATGTATAAAAAAAAGAAAATAAACTAGAGGGATTAAAAAAAAAGAAAATGAGATGGAAATCTAGAAGGGTACATCAAAGAAAGGCAATCTTAAAGGTTCCTTAAAGGCATAGTAAAGAAATTAAGATATATAACGTAATACACTGATATATTTTGTTCTTTTAGTTTAATAATACCAATCAAAAAGATATCAATACCCAATCCGAATCGATAACGACTCTCTCCCAACCCAACACCATTACCATCATCATCAATGAGTCCAAACCTTCCCATCTGTCTACGGAGTAGCACGTCTGTACCACCACAACTATGACCAGCGTCATTAGCGCCGTATTTGTCACTGGCCTCAGCTCGCCGGACACTGTTGTCTATGGGAGCCCCTACTGCGCTCACCCATCATCGCCTTCCTCCCATGGAGCGCGCGCGCACTCACTCCAGCCTGAGCCAAACCAAGGACAGCCAGCTAACAATCATAACTGTCATGGATACCACTAGAGGGATAAGAAAAGAGAGAATGGAGTATAGGGATAAGAAAAAAAAAAGAATGAGATAGAGGGACTAGAAAAGAGAAAGATAGAGGGATTTGAAAAAGTATGTCATAGAAGGAAAAAAAGAGAATGAGATAGAGGGATTAGAAAAGGGAAAGAGATAGAGGGATAAGAAAAGGGAAAGAGATAGAAGGATAAGAAAAGGAGAATGAGATAGAAATATAAGAAAAATAAAATAAATTGAAAAGCTAGATGTATACATTGCAAAAAATACGATCTTAGAAGCTCCTAAAAACACCCACAGAAATTAATAAATATAGCGTAATACACCAATATCTTTTGTTCTTATATTCAAATTATACCAATCAAAAAGTCATCAATACCCAATCCGAATCGATAACGACTCTCTTCCAGGCTAGGACCACCATCATCATCAATGAGTCCCAAACCTTCCCACCTGTCTACAGAGTAGCACGTCTGTACCACCACAACTATGGCCAGCGTCATTAGCGCCGTATTTGTCACTGGCCTCAGCTCGCCGCACACTGTTGTCTATGGGAGTCCCTACTGCGCTCACCCATCATCGCCTTCCTCCCATGGAGCGCGCGCACTCACTCCAGCCTGAGCCAAACCAAGGACAGCCAGCTAGCGATCATAACCGCCATTGACGCCGCTCTAAACTGTTTAGCGTGGAAAAAATAGAGATAGAGAGATAAGAAAAAAGAGAATGAGGTAGGGGAATAAAAAAGAGAAAATGAGATAGAGGGATGAGAAAAAAGAGAATGTGATAGAGGTATAACAGCAAAGAGAATGAGATAGAGGGATAGGAAAAGAGAGAATGAGATGAAGGGATAAGAAAAAAGAATGATGTAGAGGGATAAAAACAGAGAAAATGAGATAGAGGGATTCAAAAGAGAGATTGAAAAAGAGGGATGCGAAAGAAAGAATGACATAGAGGGGAAAAAAAGAGTAAGATAACAGGATAAGTTAAGAGAGAATCAGATAGAGGGATAAGAAAAGAGAGAATGAGATAGAGGGATAAGAAAAAAGAAAGTAAATTGAAAAACTAAATCGGTACAGCAAAGAAAAGACAGTCAGAGAGTTTCCTCAGAAACACCCATAGAAATCAATGAATATCACATAATACACTAATAGTCTTTTCTTTTAGTCTAATATTACTCATCAAAAAATCATCAACATCCAATCTGATAACGAGCTTTTCCCTAACCAGGACCATCATCCTCAATGAGTCCAAACCTTCCCACCTGTTAACAGAGTAGCACGTCTGTACCATGACAACTATGGCCAGCGTCATTAGCGCCGTATTTGTCACTGGCCTCAGCTCGCCGGACACTGTTGTCTATGGGAGTCCCTACTGCGCTCACCCATCATCGCCTTCCTCCCATGGAGCGCGCGCGCACTCACTCCAGCCTGAGCCAAACCAAGGACAGCCAGCTAGCGATCATAACCGCCATTGACGCCGCTCTAAACTGTTTACCGAGGGAAAAAAGGATGAGACAGAGGGATGAGAAAAAAAGAGAATGTGATAGAGGTATAAGAGCAAAGAGAATGAGACAGAGGGATACGAAAAGAGAGAATGAGAGAGGTATAAGAAAAAAGAATGAGATAGAGGGATAAGAAAAAAGAAAATGAGATAGTGGGATAAGAACAAGGAGAATGAGATAGTGTGATAAGAAACAGGAGAATGAGATAGAGGGATAAGAAAAAAAAGAATGATATAAAAACAGTGAATGCGATAGAGGGATAAAAAAGAGGGGATGAGATAGAAGTATAAGGAAAAATGATAAAAGTACCTAAATGGATACAGCGAAAGAAAGTCAAAAGGAAGGTTGCTCAAAAGCACCCATAAAAATTAGGATATAATTATAATACACTAGTATCTTTGTTTCTTTTAGTCTAATAATACCAATAAAAAGATATCAACACCCAATCTGAATCGATAACGAGCTTTTCCCCAACCAGGACCATCATCATCAATGAGTCCAAACCTTCCCATCTGTCTACGGAGTAGCACGTCTGTACCACCACAACTATGGCCAGCGTCATTAGCGCCGTATCTGTCACTGGTCTCAGCTCGCCGGACACTGTTGTCTATGGGAGCCCCTACTGCGCTCACCCATCATCGCCTTCCTCCCATGGAGCGCGCGCGCACTCACTCCAGCCTGAGCCAAACCAAGGACAGCCAGCTAGCAATCATAACCGCCATTGACGCCGCTCTAAACTGTTTAGCGAGGGAAAAAAGGCAGAGGGATGAGAAAAAAAGAAAATGTGATAGAGGTATAAGAGCAAAGAGAGAATGAGATAGAGGTATAAAAAAAGATTGAGATAGAGGATTAAGAAAAGAGAATTTTATAGAGGGATACGAAAAAAGAGAATGGCATAGAGGGATCAGAAAAGAGAGAATGACATAGGCGGATAAGGAAAGAGAATGCGATTGAAGTGTTAAAAAAGAGAATGGGTTAGATGTATAAGAAAAAAAGAAAATAAACTAGAGGGATAAAAAAAAAGAAAATGAGATGGAAATCTAAATGGGTACATCAATAGATAGATAGATAGATAGATAGATAGATAGATAGATAGATAGATAGATAGATAGATAGATAGATAGATAGATAGATAGATTGATTGATAGACAGATGCAAAAACAAAGGGAGAGAAAATTAGGTAGGTAGATAGATTAAGATAAATGTTTATAGATATATAGATATATACATACTTACAAATACAAAATTTAATAATAATCCTACATTCACAAAGTTAGGTAAACAGACAATGAGAGCAAAAGATTATAGATCAATACAGGGAAATAGAGAGGTTACCAAAATCAGGAGAAACAGATAGATCACTCAAAACCATTCCTATTAAAGAAGAAATATATTCCACAGTACACCAAGCCTTATTGTTCCTTTAGCCTAAGCATAGAAATCAAAAAGATATCAACAACCGATCAGAATCGATAACGACTCTCTCCCAAGCTTGGACCATTATCATCACCAATGAGTCCAAACCTTCCCATCTGTCTTGGTCTTGTCACAGAGAAAATAGATAGATGGATAGATAAACATTTTGATTGACATATAGATGGATGGATAGATAAATAGATAGATAGTTAATCAATTTTCGGCTCGACCTAAGACACGAAAGTAACATCTCTGATAGAGATGAAGTGAGAGTTATCACAAGCACCCCCTCGGTGTTTATACCGAGAGATCTTATTAAGACAACAAGAGACCGACTTCAAAGACAGTCGGGTCAACTGAGTGTACACTCCTCGGCGGCCGAATCAGGATCTCTGAGTACGGTCGCGCCACATGTCCGGTAATCGGGAATTGTAACTGTTCTTTATGAATTCAAAAGGGATTTATCAGAACGATTTCTGTGCAAGATGCACTTCTTTAAACCAATTTTAAAAAATCATAGATATATCAACATAATAGATAGATAGATAGATAGATAGATAGATAGATAGATAGATAGATAGATAGATAGATAGATAGATAGACAGATAGATAGATTGATAGATAGATATGTAGATAGATAGACACACAGATAGATTGATAGATAAATAAACATAATTATATACCTGTACATATTTTAAATATGAATGCATAGAGATATTAAAACAGAGAATGAGATCGATATATTGAAATTTGATACATGTTCATAGAGATATTAAAACAGAGAATGAGATCAATATATTGAAATTTGATACATGTGAATAGAGGTATTAAAACAGAGAATGAGATCGATAAATTGAAATTTGATACATAGATTAAAAGAGGTAAACTGTCGCCAAAATCAATCTCTGGTAGAGAGGAACAGCATTGTCAAGGGCTGACTTTTTGCTGTGGGGTATATTTAAGGTTTTAATTGATTTTTCACGTATCGTTGTTTGATTACTATCCTTGTTCCCTATTGCGCCACTAAGCCTGGGTTAAAAAGTATAAAGATTGTTCAGCTGTTTCTTTGCATGGAACAAAAATGACAATTTAACGCACCAATATATCATTCCTTTTTTTCATTGAAAATTGCTAGAAAATAACGAAAGGAAAAGAAGATAAAAAAAACAACTCCTGAATTCAAGTGGTAAGGAGCAGGGGATAGAAATACGAATCGGGAAATAAATCATTACCTGATATGCAATACTAAGAATATGAGTATAATCATAATTATTAGTTATATAATATGGTTGGGAGTGCTTTCTGAGCACATTCTAGCAGTTCAGAACTACTGACGTTCTGCTATGTTGTCTCCTGCTTACCACGACTGTCGGCCCTATTTTAATAACAATTATAAGCAATTTATCCTTATAAGATAAGATAAGATAAGTATCACTCGCACTTTATTAATCCTTTTTGGGGGAGTTTTTATCCGCACGCCCATTTACATAAAAATACATTGGAAGCAAGAAAAAAAATGTATATAACATATAATGAAAAATCATAACAAATGTATAAATAATTGATAAAAACATTGTTATTAAATCTCACTCTTTTAAATACATGTATAATGTATAATGTTTCAATTGTGATAAAATTGTACATGTGCAAAGAGTGATAAAAAATTAATGTTAAGTTACACATCATCGTCATTAATTACGTCATGTTATTGATAGGGTCAGCCTTTAATTGTCAACAGACTTTAGTTTCTTGTTTGGATCATATCTTAAGACGTTGAAAATAATGGAAACGTTGAAGAACCATGCTCCAAAGCTTTTTTAGCCTATTTATTATGCCATGGGCTAACTTTTTGAATGCCAATCAATAGAAATAAAATGTCACCTGTTGAACGTTCTGAAACAACTGTTGAAATAATTATGGAGTTGATGCAGTTTATGACACGTCAGACAATATTAATTAAAAGAGTTGATATTTGATTGTCACGCTATTTAGTTGTCTCTTGTGCAACCATTCACGTAATATTTTGTCAGTTATGTAAATTATATTATTTCCCGAAAGCATAACTGTATTGTTAGCAACGCCTGTATTAAATTTCAAAGCACCATTATGATGGAAAGGAAGAACGGCATTAATAATGAATATTTGATTTACAATTTGATCATATTTTGTATTTTGTGTATAGTCGTTTTGCAACACCAAGTCAAGGAAAAGAGGATTGTATTGTTAACGTAGGTCTTGTATAAATTTTAACTGTATAATCCCGGGTTTTTTCCGTATAGCTATGCCGTAGAGCTTAACTTCGGAAATGATCGTTATTAATTGAGATAATGGTGATATTTAGCTCTTCTACTGTGTTTAAACAAACCAAGACACACGGCTCAATTATTAGAGACATTGTGACAAAGAGGCCCACGATGACACGAAAGACTATAGAACGGGAATAAGCATATTGAACACTCCCCTCTATTTCAATACTTTTTAACAAAATGTCAGTTTTTTGGTTACAGATTTTTTCATGTTGCATCAATGCTATATACTTTTTTTTCAATCAAAAGGTACATAGTTCTAAATAATAGCCAATGAAACACTAAGTTTTAAAAGGCGTGAGCATTCCATCCGTCCTTATATTGCTCATCGATATTGCATTCACGGCACGAAAAATTAATAGGAAATGCTCTGGCATTAACAACTCAGTTCTAGGAAAAAAGTATGAGCTAAGAACGCGTGTACTAGTAAATATCTTAATGGCAAACTTCAAATTTACCACGTTGATATGGTATCTACTGTATCTACATATTTTGTTTGACAACTATACACACAATTATTAATTTATGGCTCACATTGTAACTACAGGTTGTATGTACAATGTCGCGGCAAGGCGTGTTATTCTCATTTTAAAGACGAGATGTAGGCACCCTAGACTGGCATAAAAAACTGAGCGCTGGGTAATGTGAACCCAAAACGCGTTTCTCTGTAAATATTTTAAATAGTAAACTTGATATCAACCACTCTGATTTGGCATCTACTGCGTCTACAAAATCAGAGTATTATTTGAGAGTATGTTATCATGACACTTTTGTTTATAGATCTTCTCATAGGTACAGCTGTTCTGTTTGAAAAGTACACACACGTTTTTTTCTTACATTTTGGTCCATGGTCTCAGTCTGAAAGAATACAAAAGATTTAGATTATTTGAGGAATGAGATAACACATTCTACTCCTGCTACTGAGGAAACAATTTTTGTAGCTAGGGGTCTAATATTTAACTGTACTCTGTTGGCCGTTTCATTCAATAATTAATCGTAGATATTTCTGTATATTGACCACTCCCCTCTATCTCAATGCTTTTTAACAAAAATAATGTCAGTTTTTGTTGTTACATATTTATATAAAACTTCTATCCTAATTATAGATTTTTTCATGTTGCATCAAATATATCTTAGTTTAAAATTCTATATAAATATTTTTAATCAAAAGAAAAATTAAGTTCTTTTTTCACACACCATACAACCTGGCTATGATTAAGCTTATGTGTGTGTAACATGTGAATAATAATTTTTTTTTGGTGCCATATGCATCTTTTCACCACATTAGTCATTGTGTGTACGTGTGTGTGTTTCTCGCAGTTTATGTGTTTGCTTAATTTTGCAATAGATAATATATAAATATTATTCAGAACATAAAATTATTTTTTTTAAATAAATAATACTAATTCTATTATATGTTATATATTTTTCTTCTCTTTCCCATTCCAAATCCCAAACGCCATCACGTTTCTCCCCATAATAACATTAACTGAGCGTCCCATGACGCTCTGTGGATTCCCCGCTCTATCAACGAAAGCAGTAAGAGTTGAGTGGAGTTGGTTTTAACGTCCAACAGCAGCACTATAATAATAGGCTATATTGTAGACGGGCCCCAAGACGGACGTCTGACAATTTTATGTGCTGCCACACACGAGACAGGACGGGGATACTGTGACTCCAGTCTCAGCTGGTCACATTATACTGACACCGACACCGTATTATATAATCTGTGCACCGACCCAACCAGTAGGGAACGCAACCGCCAGGATTCGAACTTCGGGACCTTTTGCGTCGGAAGCCGATGTTCTACCCCTGGACCACCGCGCCCTTCTCTCTCTCACTTTCTCTGTACGATATTAACGAGTATTGAACACAAAACATTTTGAAAATTGGCGTATTTTAATCTTTCCTGTCTTTCTGTATGTCTGTCTCTCCCACTCAGTCTCTTTCTCTGTATGTCTAACTCTGTCTCTTTTCTGTCTCTCTCTCTCTATCTCTCTCTCTCTCTCTCTCTCTCCTTCTCTTTACGAAATTAAGTTCATTGGTCTGATTATCTAAAATGTATTTCTAGAGGCTAAGCATCTTTTCATTCTTTCTTTATGCCCCTGTCTCTGTCGGTCTGTCGGTCTGTCTGATTTTCCTTTCTCTCTATCGTTCTCACCGTATAATAATTATCTTTCTCTCTCTAATCCTCTGTCTCTGTCTCTCTGTCTCTGTGTGTCTCTCTCTCTGTCTGTCTCTTTATCTCTCTCTCCCTCCCCCCCTCTCTCTCTCTCTCTCTCTCTCTCTCTCTCTTCTATATCTTTCTAGATCATTATCCACAACGGTACACAACTGATTATCGATATTTATTGAATAAAAAGCTATCCCTGTTTGCTTTAGAGCTTTTTGAATTGATCGGTGCTCAGAGATTTGTATCTTAAGGAACCGGTTATCTGGTCCGATACTCACTCAATGCATGATGGATATGACTCACTCACCCCTCTTTATCTAGATCTGACAGCATCAGTCTTCACATTTTTCTGTCTTTGTTTATCTGTTTGTCTTACTGTTTATCTTATACTAACCCATGAAATTTATACATACCTACTGTCCTTTATTATCTACTTTTATAGTTAATGGCATAATGCTTTTCCTCCCTATCTATCTTTGTTTTTGTCTATGTTTCTTTTTGTATAATAATTATCTTTCTCTGTCCGTCTGTAATTTTTCTGTCTTTTAGTCTTTCTGTTTGTCTGTCTCTGTCTCTGTTTCTATCTCTCTCAATCTCTCTCTCTCTCTATTTTCTCTCTCTCTCCCTCTCTCTATTTTCTCTCTCTCTCTCTCTCTCTCTCTCTCTCTCTCTCTGTCTCAGTGCAAAATAAAGTGCACTTGCTTGAGTATCTGAAAAAGAGCTACTAAATGATAAGCGTCTTTCCATTCTTTCTTTATACCTTTGTATTTGTCTGTCTGTGTGTCTGACTTTTCTTTTCTCTGTATCTTTGTCTCTGTATAATTTACTTTCTCTCTCTAATCCTCTATGCATCTCTCTGTCGCTCTCTCTCTTTATCTCTCTCTCTCTCTCGCTCTCTCTCTCTCTCTTTTCTCTGTTTCTCACGAGCCTTTTCGACGACAATCACAGCTGAATAATGATTTTTACTAAAAGAAATAAAACCTGCTTGTTTGTTTTAGAGCTTTTTTAATTGATCGGTGCTCAGAGATTTGTATCTTAAGGAACCGGCTATCTGGTCCGATACTCACTCAATGCATGATGGATATGACTCACACAGCTCTGATTATCTAGATCTCGTAGCAGCCTCAGTCTTTACATTTCTTGGCCTTTCTTTATCTGCTTGCTTAAGAGCCTTTTAAGATGATAGATGCTCAGAGATCAGTGTTTCAAGTAACCTGTTATCTGTTGTAAGATTAAAGCAATCTTCTTCTTCTTCTCGTTCTCCAACACTCTCTTCAAATTCTGATCCCAGCCTGGGCAATGAAGGCTACCGTTTTCTCTAGCTCAGGAAGGAGCCCGTATAGCTTCGTGTGCATGTCTATTCTCTCCCTCCAGATGGACTGTCTAACATTGCTGTATATCCTGCAATCCTGTAGCACATGTTGGGCTGTTTCTAAAAACTAATCCTTAAAGTATATAAGTAGAACTATTGTTCTTCACCGTCTTACAAAAATATTGTCTTCATGACATTATTCTTTTCCGTTTTATCACTTATCCTCTTTGTCTATGTTTACGTCCCTTTCACTTTATTGTATATCTTTCTGTATATCTATCTGCCTGTCTCTCGTTTTCGCTATCATTGGTCTAAGTATCTGACAGGGTACTTCTAGGGGCTTAGCGTATTTGAATTCCTTCCTCTCTCTCTCTCTCTCTCTCTCTCTCTCTCTCTCTCTCTCCCTCTCTCT
>RQTK01001214.1:66881-77416 GCA_003991915.1 Elysia chlorotica | reverse complement strand
ACACTTTTTTTCCTCTGGTACCTACAACCCTTCTATTTATTTCTTAACACTTTGCCTCAAATTCAGGGTGTTGCTTGTACACGTGGATAGTGATGGAGTTTATGAGTAATGTATTTTTTTCCTGCGTTGGTTATAAGTAGGCTTTCAATGGTCCTCCTTTTCTTAATCTAGATGATCAGAAAAAGAATAATAGATTTGTTAGACCAAAATTGTTAGATTTGAAATATTGATTGCTCACAAATATTTTGGAAATTAATTTATTGCAAAGCTTATGTTATTTCTGAAAACAAATAGAAATGAAATTCAATATAGACTTTTTGTTTTATTTTATAGCTTATGTAGCTGCACACACAGTATTAAAGCCTCTCGGAAGTTCCTAACCACTTATTTACAGACCAAATCTTATTAAACATCTATAAACTTCGAAATAAAAATGACGTTGCTCAAACATTTCCTCCCCTCAACTCTGTATAATTATTAATTATGTCCTCATCTCTTTCTTTCCAGGTTTAACGTCTTCTAAGTTCCTCTGAGAGATCCTATGTGATAACTAGAAGCGTCATTGATTGAAGACCAAAGCCAAAGGTGAAGTCAAGACACGATAGGAATCCTGCCCTACTTCATTCTACTGCTAGGGGGCTGGTCCTCTAATGTAGGGCTTCCTAATTTTTGAGGCTCTAACGTTGAAAGAGATGATTATTATCTTCCTTCTTTCTTCTTTTTCTTTTTAACCCTTTGTTGTCTAGAGTTGAAAGTGTAACACCGAAGTAGCTTTTGAATCGCCTTAACCCTTCTTATTGGTATATTCCTAAGACGACTTGTAAGCTACGAAGTTGTTGTAATACGGCCCCTAGTATGTGGTAATTTTCCGATAGGCCTGCCGCCCAATTTTTGCAACCTCCTATATGTCTGTATCAATGAAAGTAATTCTGGCCCTGTCGTTTCCGTTTAAAGTAAAGCCCATATTTTATTGCTATCTTCTCTCCATGATATCTACTCTCTCTCTCTCTCTCTCTCTCTCTCTCTCTTTCTCTTCTCTCCACAATATCTACTCTCTCTCTCTCTCTCTCTCTCTCTCTATCTATCTCCCTCTCTCTCTCTCTCTCTCTCTCTCTCACTGTCTCTCTCTCTCCACAATATCTACCCTCTCTTTGGAGACGACATTACGCCAGACTAACGAGCATGCCGGGATTTGATCGACTTAAACACTGTGGCTTTTCAGTCGACGATGGCTTTACATTCTATAGTCTATATCACTCGGGGGCGTCTTTTTTAAAAGTGTTTTTTTTTTCGGGAAAACCCAGATTTAACTTATTTTCGTACCATGTAGGTCAAGAAACTCTTATCAAGTTAGTGTCAAATATCTGCCGAAATCTGTTTAAAGACTAAACATGCAGAGACTTACTATGCTGGGGTACTGTTTTAGAATTTTGTTTCGTAAAAAAAGGAATTGAGCTAACTGATAACGTTTCATGCCGTTTTGGTCAAGCATCATGTTTAAAGAATATCGAATATCTACAATTGCCTTCCACACAGAAGCACAGCTATCTTATTTATTATTTATTTATAATTACTAACTTTACATTTAATGCTTATACAATTTGTAGGAAATGAATTAAATAACAATTTTGAGTTTTGATGATGATGATGTTTTGTAATGATATCCTAATACAATTACAGTCATTTTATTATTCCCAATTAAAAATTAAAATTTTATAAAGACACCTTTTTAAGGACCATGCGCAAATTGTTTTTTGTTTTGTTTTGGCTTTTCTCTTTTCCCCTTTCTAAATAAAAAAACAATCTTTTAAATTGAACTTGATATCATATTTAGCGCACATACGAGCTAGTAATGTTATTTAAAAATAAACTAAGATTGGCAAAGACAATCAACTGGGAAATTTTATTTCGTTCTTTTCTATTATTATAAATATTTGCTGTTTAATTACTATAAACTCACTTTATCTTTCGGATGTAATGTTTTCCAAAGCTGCAATAATACCACATTTGTCATCTTGAAAGATACTATTTTTGGTTGAATGTAAACTGTAATATTCAAAAACGTTCTATGAATAATCGATAGAATGTTTTAAAAGATCAAACACAAGTAAACTTTATTTATTTAACTAGTATCAGTATCATAGTTTTTTAATTGTAAATTCCACAACTGATATTGCCATTTTTTTAAACGAATTTTAGATAAGCCCAGTGTTTGAGAATGCATGTTTGAACTTAGTTTAAAAAAAGGAAAAAAATATTAAATAAGGACGCCCATGTAAATATGTTTTCTGAATCCTCAATAAGTTAGATCAATACACAATTATGTTTAAATTTTAAAATTAATCGGTGATAGCTAAAAAGAAAAGACAATTAAATAAGGACGTGATTTAAATATGGTTAACTGAATCCCCAATGAGTTAGATCAATACACAATTATGTATAAAAAGTTGTCTTGTATAATTTTAAATCGAAAAAATTAGGAGGATAACGCATGTTTGAGGTTTTGAACATGTAATACAATTCTGAGATCTAATCAAACAGCCCGTTTCTTTTCTCATTTTTGTATTCAATTAATTTTTACATTTTTAATTATTACAAACTTAAGATTCATATGACGCAGGTCTAATGTTTAAATATTAGGCTTTCCTCAAATAGTGTAATTTGCGCTTTTCTTATAAATACACGTACACAATATTCATAACAATAATCCTGCATCGTCGTATACGTCGCCTCTTGGGAAATATAATAGGCGACGTTGTTAAAATCGGGAACAAGATCTCGGCTCTCTCCGTTGGGAGAAAGTAAACGATCGTCCTCTACAACCGACCCTTGCCCTAAAGTGCTCAAATCCCGAAGTTATCAGATGTAGAGAGGACGAACGCCATGTTTATTTATCGCTATGTGTAGGGGGGCCTAAAAGATAGAAATCTCTATGATGATTGATTTTTATCCAACATGATGCATCGCTTGAAACATTCCCTTTGTTTTGCCCACTTAATCCCATGCACGTACAATCTCTGTGATGAGCTTGTTTTTGTTATCTCGAGGCATTCATAGAGGAAGCAGGCGAGCTTGTAGTGTTTTTGTTTCGTTTCTTGTTTCTGCGAATAATGCAAATTGCGAAATTTGAACTTGCCTGAACTCATATCCTTTGGTTGAAAAAAGGAAAACAAAGATGAGTAGAAGAGGAACACAAAGGCGATATGAGAAGCATTCAGACAACCTGAGACTCTGAGAGGGCGGGCATTTTAAACTACATTTGAACTGCTACATTTTTAAATCTACTTTACTAAATTATTACTAGTACATCACTAGCTATTATACATAATTATGTTCATTGGTGAAAATTTAAAATAAAAAGAAACAAAAAGGTAGGGGGAATCCCGTGTTTTTTACAGCTGAAATGAAAGCCACACCCTGGAATTAAAACTCCCCCAAAACTCAGAATGACCAATACAGATTTTCCAAAGTCGCTAATGTCGTGCTCGGCAAACTGATAGCTCACAAACAAAGCTAACGTTGATACCTAGGGTGGGTAGAATTCACAAACAATGTGTAGCATGTTTGTGCATTCTACCTCTAATGCATCGATCTTTATTTACCTTAGGGTGCGACTATACCAACTCATACATCTGTCCCAGTCAAACACAGACAATATGCAACTATCTATTTCTAGTGGTTTTTCGTTCCTCGAGATATGCAGGATGTCGCACGACGGATAACAGCTTTTTCGATGACGGGCCAACAATATGCGAGAGAGGGGCAACATTTGATTTGTAATGGTCTGTGTTGGACGCCCGCCATTGTTTTCCGGCTCTCGATTCAAAATAAAATTTTAAACACACTTTTCTTTAGAATGTCTTTATAAGTAGAATATTTAGTCTCACGTAGTAATAAAAAAAGGTCACAATAAAAGTTGTTTTTGAAATAAATTTAGTCTTTTTTTTAATATGCGCGTAACCACTGGGCACGCTTTGACCTAGATAGCTGGTGAAGCCAAAATCCAGCTTCGCGTGATTGTGCGAAGAGCGGTTCGCCGCTGACCGATTATCTTGATACTGGTATCACGTGCTTCGGCCGGCATCTGTGTTGCTGGGGTTGTTTATACCAAGACCGCGTACTTTTTTTATCTGTGAATGACGACCCACGCTTGGCCTAGTTTGGTATAGCTAGGGCTTTAGCCGTAATGTTAAGGAACCAACTCATCACAACTCGTTTTTTTAAGAAACATCCATAAGATCTGTAACAAAAATGAAACCAACTTAGAGTCAGATGTTACTCTCAAAGCGTTAAAAGCAAATAACAATAAATATTGAGCGTTTCGACAAGAAAAGGACCCCACCCGAATAAAAGAACCAAAATATCTTTGCAGACCTAATATAGCTTGCTAAATCATTTTGTTAGAGTCCATTGTCAGCTGCGTGGCTATATTGTGTACTCTTCCCAAAACTACAAGCTAAGACAGGATCGTCATATCCTCTGTGTGGCATCACGTAAAATTGCCAGACATCACTTTTGGGACCCGAGAACAATATAGCCGTGCTGTTGACATTGTGCGCTGGGAAACAGATAAAATTTTGTTTATCAAGAAGTCGGTGATCAAGGTGAAACAATTTTAAAAATCATATACACACGTATCATTATTGTATTAAGTAATACATAATTATTGTGCTTGAAAGGACTATATTTCTAGATCTCGTAGCTAAAAACTTGGATTTCCAATTCAATGAAAGAAATTAGTAAACAATGAAACAAACAAAAAATAAAAACACACAAAAAACAACAACCTTCTCAACTAGCATCGCCCTAACCGAGTATTCGTAAGTTATTTAAATCTTTTGGATGTTCTCGTATCAGTGGGTGATGTAGTCGAGATTCCCCATTAATCGTGCAAAGGGAGACATACATCTGAGTTTATATTTAAAACGAGAATTGTATTATGAAACTATTTAAAAAATAGGACACTTTAAGTTGTAACGTAATAATTATGAAGTAGTATTGGGTTAAAGGGAATTATAATAACAGCAGCAAAAACAACTAAGCAAACAAATCTATGTGCGTATCATTGCATTTTAACGTTGCTAAGAAATGATCATGAATAAACCACTATTACTATTCAACGATTTGTTTACTTAATTTTCTCCATCTCATTGACTTGGGCTGAACCTTAGAAGATCCAAAGAGCATGGCAAAACAGTACTCACGTATGGGCCTATGACCTGTAACACGATCCCCGTACTGACTTTAGATCAATACTGCCTAATCTACGGGGAAAAAAGAAAAAAAGAAGACACAAGTACATTGGTCGACATTCGGCCTAAGTCCACACTGCTCACACTCACCCAGTGAAAACCTGCTCAGCGTAAAAAATACCATGAATCTAATTTGCATTATAATTCCGGTTCTCTCAATTACTGTTCGGACAAGCTTAATAGCATTCAGGAGGTACATACAGTGAACTAGAAGTCCATTTAATGGGCCGGGGGATGAGATTGAGTTTGTTTCACTGCACGTCAGCACATGAACGGTTATAATTTATTGTTCAGGTCGGAAGATAGAGTTGAATTGAGTAGGTTTAACGTCCAATATCGGTACTATATAGACTATATTGTGGACGAGCCCCAAGACTAACGTCTGACAATTTTATGTGCTGCCACACACGAGACAGGGCGGGAATACCATGACTCATGTATCAGCCAGCAACATTAAACTGACACCGACCCAAACAGTAAAGGGCTCGAATCACGGATCTTTTGCGTTGAAAACCGATGTTCTACACCAGGGCCACAGCCCCCCCCCCCCCCCCCACTGCCCCCCCCCCCCCCCCCTTTTACATACAGTGAACAAGTCCATTTAATGGGCCTGGAGATTAGTTTGAGTTTGTTTCAGGGTACGTCAGCACAGTGCTGGTTATATTGTCCAGGTCGGGAGATAGAACGGTCGGGTTGAGAGGAAGACGACATTTTTAAAAGTAATCTATCTATCTAGAGAGAGAAAAAGATAGAATACATCTAACCGAGGGCTTCTTCTTTAAAACTAAGTACAGAGTAACGAAGAATTGATAGATCTAAAAGTTTTTTGCATAACAAGATAATGCTGATTAATTAATGTTAAAACATGTTTATAGTTAGGATAGAATAATAGTGTTACGTGAATAAACTTTAGAGGCTACCAATACCTTTTACTGTACAAAAATGTATTTAAACTGTTTTGATTGCTCTCACTTTTACTCTAAATTCTAATTGGTTGTTTATTTCGGCGACAGTGCCTGTCCATTTTAGAAAGGTACGCCTTCGACAAATTAAGTCCAATAATCATTTTTATCCAATAGAAGATTATAAAATGAGATGAAAACTAGTTACGTAACGTTAAATTTCAATAAAGTTACAGTCTTGAGTTTCACAAACCTGACAAAACTATAAAGATTTATTTTAAAAAAAAAGACCCACAAGAAACAACCAACAAACAAATATAAACCAAACAAATTAAACAAAAAAACAACAACAAACGAACAATAATTGTATGATGCCGTCAGAAGGAAGAAGCTGATGTTTCATTTTGTTATGTCGTTCTCCCTTACCGTGTGCCGCCGCCCCCCCCCCCCCTCTCCCTCTCTTCTTTCTTCTTCAACCCACCTCTCCTCGCGTGCCGCCCCCCCCCCCCCCCCTCTCTCTCTCTCTCTCTCTCTCTCTCTCTCTCTCTCTCTCTCTCTCTCTCTCTCTCTCTCTCTCTCTCTCTTTCTCTTTCTCTCTCTCTCTCTCTCTCTCTCTCTCTCTCTCTCTTTCTCTTTCTCCACCTCTCTCTAACTCTCTCTCTCATACTATAAGTCCATATCCTTGTCCTTATTTAGCGAAAAATATTGATGCAATTTTTATTTCTTTTTTATAAGATCGCTTGATTTTAGGCCTTCATTTATAAATAACGAAAAATATATTTAATAGCGCACTTTTGTCTTCCCTACGTTAATGGATTTGTTCTGCTTTAAAAAAATTGGTTTGAACAGATGGCCGATTAAAAAATGCCCACATTATAATTATATTAAAACAACTTGAAGAAAGGAACTTATTTCAATAAACACACAAAAACTTTTTAAATATGATGTGTTTTCAGAATTACAAAACAACAACATCATCATCATCATCATCATCATCATCATCATCATCATCATCATCATCATCATCATCATCATCATCATCATCATCATCATCATCATCATCATCATCATCATCATCATCATCATCATCATCATTATCATTATCATTATTATCACCCAAACTAATACCTTTATTTTCTTCATCTCCGCTACCAACCATCATTGCCATTGTCATCGTTGCATTGAAGTGTCATTCTGCCTGGCATCCATGAGTTTTTCATTTGCAAATTTCTCGTTGCTTATCAAACTCGTAATCAATTTTATTATCTTGTCTAGTTATAATCTCTTGATGCTTCTTAGGGTCAGCACTCTACTTTTTTCTCTTTTCTAGCCAAACCACAGTTACGAGCTCCCTGTCAATTTCAGATGTTTTTTCCTTTGATCTATTTATTTTTAAGACAGTTTTCCTAGTGTTTACTGTGACAGAAAAATGATAGAAAAGATATAACAAACAACTTTATCTTAAAAAACATTTCTTATGCAAGTCTTAAACAATTGTTACTCAGTGTCTATGTATTGAAATAAATATATGAAGGAAGTGAACAGAAAAGAAAAACTTTAAAATAATGAAAAAAGGCTGTAAGGAAGATAAAGAGAGTTAGAGAAATGAAAGGGATTGGCCGTTAACAAAGAGAGATACAGACACTGACATGCAGACATAAAGAACTATAAAAAAGAAAGAAGGAGATAATTATATTGATAGATAGGGAAAGAAAGAGAGAGAGAAAGAAAGACAAAGAGACATAAGGGGAAAGGTAAACAAAGAGAGACAGCGAATGATAAGGAGACAGAGAGACAGAGAGAGAGAGAAAGGGATAGAGAGAGACAGAGAGAGAGAGAGAGGGGAAGAGTGAGAGAGAGAGAAAACAGACATAATAATATTTGACGGTTCGTGGGGTCGAACCACGCACCTTCCCGTTTGGAGACAAACGCTCTACCATTTTGAACCAGTTCACCCTCAGAAAGAGTGAAAGAGAGATAGAGTGTGTGTGTGTGTGTGTGAGAGAGAGAGAGAGAGAGAGAGAGAGAGAGGAGACAGAGAGACAGAGAGAGAGAGAAAGGGATAGAGAGAGACAGAGACATACTGACAAGAGATAGAGAATATCGATAAAAAATGATATGCTAAAGAAAATAAAAACAACAAACATAAAATGTTGCCCTTTTCGCTTAGAGGGAGAAAAAATGGGCATCACGACGTTATCAAACTAAGCCTTCGCTGAATTAAAAAAAAATTGAGAAATATGTTTTAAGCAATTTGAATTGCTCATTTTGACTTACTTTGACTTATTTGCCTTTCGCATCCTGGTCATCAGATCGGGACGCCTCAGCAATCTCTGCAATGTGCTTGATGAATGATCTCCATTGATCACGTTCCTGTGCTAGTGAACGTATGTAGTTCAAGTCTTGAGTCGTTTTCAGTGAAAGATTGTGGGTGCGTGATAGGTCTTTGTTAAGGATCACTGGTAGGGTTGTAGTTGGTCTTCCCCTAAATCACTTTTCGAAGCGGGTGAAGTATAACTCCATGGCCTTGTTCGCTGGTATATCTTTATCTCTGCGCAAAATATGGCCAATAGGCGCCAACGGCTTTCTACTATGTGGGTGGATAAAGGTTTTTCGTTGCATTTTTTGTATAGCGATTTGTTGGAAATTTTTGTAGGGTAGTGGATGTTTAGGACTTTTCGTAGTTGATTCTAAGCCTTCGCTGAATTAAAAAAAAAATTTTGAGAAATATGTTTTAAGCACCTAGTACCTGAGCACTCAGGCACCTTTTTTTTTATAAATGATGTGCCCATAGAGCAGAAATTTTGATGAATTTGACATATCTTTTTAACAAAATCCAAAGAATTAGGTCTGCAAATTATTTGAACCAGCGAATGCAAATGTAATGGACATACTTATACAACTGCATTATTGCCTCCAAAATAGGGGTCGAGTTGGAGCGGTAAAAGAAGAGAACAAACATGAACCTTGAGATTCAAGCGCATTTTCTAACGTCTCTCTAATTATAACCGCATGACTTACAGTGATGTTAATTAGGAAAAAATAAAATTTGATGGAGGTAAACAAGGTTCATAGCATGACACCCTTCCACTCACACCTCGCATCATTAGGAAAGGTCATGTTTTTTCAAACCACATCCGAAAGAAAAAGAGCATAAGCAGAAAGCATTTATTGTTACCTAACTTTATTTGGGTTTCTTTTACTTTTTACATTTTTAAAAGTGTATGGGTTTTCGTAAAATAGATACGAATATCGACTGCTTTTTAAAAGAGTAAAGATGCCCATTTATTGTAACATAGTTATTTTGATGAAGTCATTGCCAAACCAATTATCTAACTAGATATTCTAATTTGTAACCCCAACAACAATCCTGGTAATGTATTCTCGTTCTGGAGTACTGCCTGATTCAAAGACAAATACCGATAATTTATAATTTCTTAAACAGCACTTAAATTTCTAGACTTGGATTATTGGTAAACATTGACGTGAAGAATACAGCCATGAACACTACTACCTTTTAAAGACCGCTGCCTATTTTCTATTGACTTATAGTATGATTTTTGTCTGCCTTGTTGTGCTACTGATTCATACTTCATTAAAGGAAAACAGTAGTTTGAAAAAAGAAGTCTTTGTAAACTGATCGATAGGTACTGTATTTTTCTAGAGTAACTGTTGAGGTCTCAAATACTTTATATGAGGTGAAGGTAATATTACAATTTCATAATAAAATTATGCCAACAAAAATGTATTATGCGATAAAAAGGAGGGGGTGGATCTACCTGTCGCAGATGGTAGATGGTTTGTCTTGCATTCGGGAGATTGCTAATTCTAAACCAGCAATGGTTCAAAATGTATTTGTTCAATCACGTCCTCTATTGGTCAGATCGGTGTCAGAATAATGTGACCGGCTGAGACAGACGTCATGATATTTAGCAGTGTCTTTGCAAAGCAACACTTAAAACTGCCAAAAGTTAGTCTTGGAGCGCGTCCACGATGTAGCATAATTATAGCCTGTAGTTCTGACGTTTGACGCTAAGCAGTAAACTCAAACTGAACACAACGTTTTTTTTCCAGAGACGTAAGCTTCTTTGAAAATTAATTATTCGAAACAAATCGAAGTACCACCATTGACGTTTGACGTCAATGCATTGTTTCATAAAATTGTTTTGCTAGCCGCAACGGTCATTTGGATAATCTTGATAGAATAGATGAGACACATTATGCCCTTGAGAGAAAGAAGATGACTAACATAATGATGATGAGACAGAGATGGGAAGACCTTGAGGGGGGTGGGGGGTTATTCAATTTTTAATTATTAAATTGCCTTTCACAAGGGACAAAAGTCTAACGCTATTCATGTATGTTTGATATAAAAATAGAG
>RQTK01001214.1:0-57138 GCA_003991915.1 Elysia chlorotica | reverse complement strand
TTGTTTTTTTTTTTTTTTTTTTTTTTTTTTTTTTTTTTTTTTTCTCGTATTCCCTTGCGAAGGAACCATCGTCCCAATAATAATAATCTCTGAATTATGTTGTGTGACCAGACAAAAGAAGACACGTATCAAGATAACCTTTTATGGGTTTCACATTTTAAGGATAATAGATCTCATCAGGGATTTCTTTCTTTGCTTTTTGCTTTTGTTTTTGTATTTTGTTATTTTCCTAATAAATTTTACGTGTGGAAAGTTTTAGGACGTACAAGCAGGAAGAAAAAAAAATAAAAAGATATCAAATGATCACACGCTTACAGATTTAGTATAATATATATATACGTTTCGAGGCATGCTCATTGTGATTGAAAAAATGAAAAAAAATAATATCAAACAAGTAATGCATTAACAGGATTATCTGAGATCAAGCGAGTTCGAAACGTTCAAGTGCATTCGAACTAAAAGTCCCGCTGAAAAATTAAAACACGATGACTACGATTTCTTCCTCTTGAAGAGAATTTAAAAATAAATTTATTTATTTTGATTTGGTTATGTGTCATTTTTTTTTTTGTTATTGTTGTTATTATTATTATTATTATTATTATTATTATTATTATTATTATTATTATTATTATTATTATTATTATTATTAAAAAGCAAAAAGGAAAGAAAGAAATCCCTGATGAGATCCATATCTATTATCCTGAAAATGTGAAACCCGTAAAGATTATCTTGATACGTGTCTTCTTTTGTCTGGTCACACAACATAATTCAGAGATTATTATTATAAGAACGATGGTTCCTTCGCAAGGGAATACGAGAAAAAAACAACAACAAAATAACAACAACACTGTAGGCCCAAAATGTTTTAAAATGAAATATCTGCACAAGCTTACATGATATTGAATTTTTAAAAAATCACGCATGAAGAGAATCTTTATACTAGAGCATGGATAACAAAAAATGTTTTGAAAGAAATCATTTGAAAAGATTACGAAGTATTGAAATCAATAGTGGTTTACAAACACTAGAAAACTCTTTATTCTAGAATATTGAACACAAGCAAAAAGGAGAGTAACATTAATGCATGAAACCTAATTTATTAGTTTTAAATTTTCTCCAAGGCCGGTGCTATGTTGAAAATGGAAATCCTGAAAAAAAGGGGTGCTCGGCGGTGCGAGAGAAAAAACAAACCGCAAGCCATAATCACGCACATAACCGATAATGTATCCCCGTGGGCTCACTGTCACAACACATAGCTCGACTCGAAATTGCTTTCTCCTCGCCTTCCCCATTTCACGACTCTTCCTCTTCTTTCCTATTGTTTCTCTTTTTTTGTGTGCCTATTATTTTCTTCAGGGTACCATTTTAATCAATCTGTCTATCCGCTGTTATAGAGGTCTGGTTGGGTCGGTGTCAGCATAACGTGATCGGCTGAGACAGGATTTGTATGATATCCCCGGCATTATCACTGTGTGGCAGCACGTACGATTGTCAGATTCGTCTTGGAACCCGTCCACAAGGATTGTAGCTTATAATAGTGCTGATGTTGAACGCAAAGCAACAAACTCAAAGTGAAACCTCCTCTGTTATACTCTAGACTCAGTGAAGAGAAAAAGTTTGCTTTTGTGCGACATGTTTTTCTTATATACTATAATACACGTTCATAAATCCGTTTGCTCGTCCACACAAATACTGTCGCAACAAATCGAAACAATGAAAACGTAATGATATAACTCATCAATTAAAGTTGGTCGATAAATTATGAATAAAATACAAGCATGTCTCAACAGAGCGATGAGCGATATTTTCTTAAGAACTGTTAGCTACAAACGCGTTTAACTTGAAAGATTCAATCACATTGTCTTATAAACACCATTTAACACTGGCAAACTTTAACAATAACCTAAAACACACTCCGCAACACCGTCTAAACTAATGACCTAATTTGAAACATACATCGTGTAAAGCTGACTATTTCTCTTCATAATCTCTAAACACGGGCCGAGAAGACGCTCGAAACACTCCCTCTCGAGGAAAGCCGCTTTAACGCGGCCCACGGCGTAGACGCTAGCGGTGCGCGGTTTGTTCTCTATGAGCGCCAGCTCTCCGAAGTACGTACTGGTGGTTCGCGTGCCGATATCCGTCTCCGTGCCGTCCTGCGAGAACATTGTGATGCGGATGTGTCCCTCCTCCACGAAGTAGACGCCGTCAGGGTCGTCCCCCTGCTTGATGATAGCGTCCCCGTCCTGGTAGACGCGGCCTTGAAGCGCGTCGGCCAAGGTCATGCGCTCGTAGCGGTCCAGATTCTGCAGGATGGTCACGCTCTCAAGGAGGTCCTCGTACTTCTTGCGCTTTTTGAAGGCGGACTTGAGCACGATGCGCCTGAAGGAGTTTCTGTCCATGGCCCACAGCGTGCCTTCCGTAGCCGAGCGAACCGTGGCGGAGCGGGGCATGTTGTACATGAGAGCCAGCTCGCCGAAGCTGCCGCGGTTGTCGAACGTGTGGACGGGTTGTTCCTCTCCCTTCACGTCCACGAGGACGTCGAAAACGCCTGTGTCGATGACGTAGAAGTTGTCTCCGTCGTCGCCTTGGTGGATAACGGTCTCGCCCGGCATGACCTTGCGTTCAAACATGGCGTCGATGACCTGGGCCGTCTGCTCGGGTTCTAGAGACCTAAACAGGAGAATCCCGCTGACAGTCTTCGTGAGCCTCTCGCGCTGCTCGTCCGTCTTCGGGTAGATGATGTTGTCGTCCTCGTCTTCGTCCTCCTCGGGGTTGTAGCGCTCGGCCGACACAGACTGGCGTCGCGCGTAACGTCCGCTGGAGGCTTTGGGTTTGAACGCCATGCGATCTGGTTCTCCGGCTTCATCATCGTCCTCCACAATTATGTACATAGGGACGTCTTTCGGTTTGCGAACGTCTCTAACTTTAGTGAAATAATCCACGGCAAAGTCATACAAGTCTCCCGGACGTTCCTTCAGCACTGCAACTGTGAAATCTCTAAGCAAGTCGCCTAGGCCGTCTGGAATCTCCAGATTCATACTGAGGGATAGAAAAGCGCGGGGGACTCAAGCGCTTGACGGGCGGGGGGTGGGCGGGGTGGGCTGTTTGCAGCCAGCGGTCACCAGCTGGCAAAAGAAATCGTGTGATTATAACACACACGCACTGGTCTAGATACTTCTTTCTTCCTCCTCCACTTAAACTAGCGCAGAAGAAAAGTTGGTAGTTTGAAAAGAAAAATCCTAATCACGAGGTAAAAAGAAAGCTCATGTCAATCATGTGCTAGTTAATGATAGGGGACTAATGACAAGGCAGGAAGAAGGCTTGGGTAAGATTAAAACAGGAAAATCTATAGTGGGGGAATGTGTGTGCGTGTGGGAGAAGGGGGGAAGGTCCCAGACAGAAAGGGAGGAAACACTTGTGTCACGCCGATCGATGCTGCTTGTCTGCAAGTGAGTGAAGGAGCGGAGGGAGGAATCAATAATTATGTGTCCGTTGCTACATAGAGCGATATCGAGGGGATCACCGTGCCGGTACCACCACACTCTAAGTTCCTCGGTTCAGGTTGACTTTTCTTGCCTTTATTTGCGTATCTCTCCTCAAAACGCAAGAGCTTATGCAAATGATATCGAGTCAGTGAGAAAAGTTTAAAAAATATTTGCGATAAAGAGTTGAAGTAGAAACTCTTGCACTTATACTTTGCAGAAGTCGAGGTAGAGTTTTTCTGTTCAAAAATCTAAGAAAAGATAATAGTTTTAATTCCTCAATTCGTCCCGATCACAATTCAAGAGCAGATCAAACGCTAGAGACCCAAAATAATTTTACGATTCCAAGGCCAGGGAAAACTAGACATACAACAGCTGGGAATACAATACACTCTACTCCATCCAACTCCAGTAAAAAGGTATCTGCTTTTTAAAAACAGACACTAAATTAGAAATAAAACGGATCTTCTAAATCATCCTCACCCCGCCAAGTGAGTGTTATGGATAGATTAGAACTTGCGTCCGTACAGAGACAGGCCCATACACGTATTCGTGGCAGTTCGATAACAAAGCGATCAATGCTGGACTCCCCGCTGTTCCGAGATGAGAATCATGCGTCGAGCCTGGTCGGGGCGATATCAAATATTTAACACGTTAATTCGGGGCAGCAACACCAGGCGGTAGGCGTTCTGGCCCAGTCTCTCAGCAACACCGCGTCCACTTGCTGGTTGAGGAGGTGTTATATCACTTACGCTGGAAACCCCCCTCACAACAACAGGCCTTCTGGACTTCGATACAGGGGCTCAACCCAGTGGGGTAACTGGTTTAGACGGCAAGTGTGACAGTAAGCAAAGGTTCATCGCTCATCACCATTGGTTGGCGATTGTGGAGAGATTCAGCAAACAAGCGCATCCAAAGGGTATTTATTAGTTTTTGCTTTTTTTTTTAAATTCTGGACGTCACCGCTTGCTTTACTTTCTTAATTAGGATCAGCTATTGTGTAATAAGTCTTCTAGGAACGATACAAGTATGTAATAATAGTATAGGGATCTTGAAATGGAACTGTGCACAAGAAAAGCTAAAGTTCCGAATGAGCTTTAGTGTTTCACAATCCAATGCAGATAATCCAACACACGAGAGAAGTAGAGCTTGTCCTCACATCAGTTTGGTGAAAGACACTTCTGGGGAGGAGAGAAGAAAAAAGACACATTACTTTTTTTGCTAAAAATAGTTAGTGTGATAATACATGTAATTACAATGTTGATGATATTGATAATGATGGTGATGATGATGATGATGATGATGATGATGATGATGATGATAATGATGATGATGATGATGATGATGATGATGATGATGATGATGATGATGATAAAAGTGGTGGTAATGATGATGATAAAAGTGGTGGTAATGATGATGATAAAAGTGGTGGTGATAGATAAAATAAATGCTGAGGATGATTATATTATGACTCACTAACAATGTCAAACATTTCTAGTCCTGAGAAAGTCATTTTCTTTCATTTATAGCATGAATGTCTCACATATTTTGTGTAAATGTTAATGTTTGAAGCCTCCCCCCCCCCCCCCCCCCAGAACACTATATTAAACACTTCTTAAATAAAGGCAATACTGTCAGTGAAAACTGTTTTATTTTTACAGGAACAAAGTGTGTACGGTACTATTAAATTAATTTGCCCGCAAAATTGTCAACACTATATGTGGATACCAACGGTTACCCAGTTAATGACAGTGAAATTAATTCAATTCATCATCATCTATCGTTTTGTATATATTTATCTAGACTCGTCAATAGCTGTAGCTCCTTCGGGTTCATAGGACAAATTATGGTTTAACAATAAGAACCTATATTAAAATAGAAAATCACGATTTTTGCGCAAAAAAGTAATTCTAAGTTGTTTATGATGTCTAAAACCTACAATGTCCACAGTAGATATTTCCCTAACAGTGTTATATTTGACCGACTGAACAACAACAACAACAACAACAACAACAACAACAACAACAACAACAACAACAACAACAACACCACCACCACCACCAACAACAACAACACTATACCCTGTTATTTGGATCCTAAAAAGTTGTTTTATTTAAACACCACACACACACATCTACAATACTAATTAAATAGCAGTTTTTTTTTGGTTTGGTCTAGTTTTGCAAAGCAATACCTTTATAATTAATGTATCGCCTCCTTATCGAATGTTCCTTAAATTGTTAATAAATACAATAAAAAAATATATTATTATTATATGTGTAATTATAAGCTTAACGTTATAAAAATAATGTTGTTTGTGTTACAGTGGAGAATAAAACAACTTGAGGCGCATAATGACTAACACTTTCTTTAGAGGTAACAACTTAATGAAAAAAGCCAAATACATTAACAACAACAGCAACAACAACACAACTATCTTATTTATCATGGTTTGGTTACCTTGATGGGCGGCTAGATTGACAGCTATGTTTTTAGAGAAAGACAGTTAGAGAGAGACAGAGAGAGAGAGAGAGAGAGAGAGAGAGAGAGAGAGAGAGAGAGAGAGAGAGAGAGAGAGAGAGAGAGAGAGAGAGAGAGAGAAAGCGAGAGAGAGAAAGCGAGAGAAGCAGAGAGACAGACAGAGAGACAGAGAAAGCAAGAGTGAGGGAATTAATAATTATTATCTTTCGTGTGTAGTGCATATATGACAGCTATGTTTTTAGAGAAAGACAGTTAGAGAGAGACAGAGAGACAAAGAGAGAGAGAGAGAGAGAGAGAGAGAGAGAGAGAGAGAGAGAGAAAGCGAGAGAAGCAGAGAGACAGACAGAGAGACAGAGAGCAAGAGAGATAGAAAGTGAGAGAGCGAGAAGGAGAGTGAGGGAATTAATAATTATTATCTATAGTGTGTAGTGCATATTATATGCTTAGCCTAAAATGATTTTGTTACACTTTATTGGCTAAAATATACACTTTGATGGACGGCTGATTTGACAGCTATGGGTGTTGTCGTTTTTTTCAACTTTTGCATTGACCACGTAAAAAACAATCACCTCAAAACAGGCTCTATAATTATTAATCGCATTTGCTGCCACCTAGTGCACGCCTCACTAACCCACATATCACACCAGGCAGAGAGAGGCACTGCTAACTAAGCAGTGAGCTGTGGGCTGACATTTACTGGTGATATTTTATCTTTGTAGGGTTCCTATTGATTGATTGAGCTCGTTCTGTCAAGACAGCTACGTTTCTACGCAAACAAGACCAAGGGCGACCTTTTGTGAGAGAGCATAGACTTGTAAGAATTGTGTATTTTTTATGGAGCGAGAGAGATATACAGATAAAGAAGAACAGAGAGAGACAGAGAGAGAGATGGAGAGTAAGAGAGCCAGAAAGGGAGTGATGGAATTAATAATTATCTATCGTGTTAAGGACAGAGATGCTTAGCCCAAAAAACACCATGAAGGGTCCACCGCGCTGCATTTGTTTGCAAGGCAAATCGCTCTATTGATGCACACTCGTAAGAGGATGAAAAACGATGGAATGCAATATCTCCCTTGCTGATGACAGGGATTGCAAGGCCAATGATGAGGGTAGGGATACCGGTACTGTATGATGTGAATCGCTGTAATGGGCTCGGGAATCATAATGAGGATCTTTGTTTCATTATTGTATTGAAGACAACAAACAGAAAGAGTAAGGTTATGGGGAAAAGGTTAACTGCAAGTATTAACGAAGTTGGGAAGTAACTTTACTTTCATTTTGAGGAAAATATAAAATATCAATGACTGTGAGGGAAAATAAAGTAATTGTTACGTAGAGCAGAACAAGGAGTTTAATATAAGGATATAATAAACCAAAAGGGAATAGGCCAAGCAATTTTCAATCTTGTCAGAACATAATACAGAAATACAGATTTGATTAATATGAATGAAACATCGTTCGAGGATTTAAAAAAAATCCAAATTAGCTCTAGGAAAAAATCCGCACATTGGGATCCTATTTTCAATACTTAAAACAACACAGTTCGTCTAGTACAGTCTCTGGGTGTTGTTGTTTTTTTCTCCAAACTAGTAAAGCACAGTTAGACTTATGTGGCTCCAAACATTAACACTTACAGCTCCAAATAAAAATAACACTCGGCCATTTTCTCTAGAAGGAAAAATGCGTCTGTGAAAAACAACAAATTCATATTAGAGCGTTGAAACGTACAATTTCGTTAATCTTTTCAAACTGATTTTGAATCTTACATTAAAGACAATTATTAACCCTTTCATAGTCACATCACATTTTGAGACCCAACCACCAACAATTACTATGTTGAAGGCACGAGTCAATCTTTTTGTGTTTACAGAATGTCCAATCTAATTCCAAGCTTTAAATGAAAGTAGTGTATTCATTGTGACTATTGGACCACTAGCTCGAGGAAAAAAAAACATTTCCAGTAATTTTTACCGTTGATTAGATCAGGCATAGGAACTGAGTTTACTTAGTACCAATATAAAATAACTGTAAACCAACAAATCACAACAGTAATCAAGGTTGGCACACAAAAAAAAGAAAAAGCAGGTATAACGTTGACACTGATTATTTGCTACTTATTTTACGGTCCTACAAATTAACTACTAAGGGGAGGAAAATAATGTTTTACGCACAAACGTATTAATTTGTTTTATCATTTAAAAATACGTTGTTTACACATTTTGGATGCCTGCTACCCTCTTCTCAAGAAAAGGAAGAAAAAATAGAACAACATCAAAATAAATTGGAAGTATACTATACTTTTCTTTATGATATCATTAAAATTACCTGTGGTAATATTGTCCCCCAAAAACATTAACTAACGCAAGATTTTCGTTGATTAGATCAGACATAGGAACTAAGTTTACTTAGTACTAATATAAAATAATAAATTGTAAACCAAGAAATCACAACAGAAAACAAGGATGGCACAAAAAAGAAGAAGCAGGTAGTGTTGTTCACACTGATTATGTGTAACTTTCCCGGTTCTCCAAATTACGTGTTTATATACTTATTGGGGGAAATGCTTTACGCGTAAAACTTATTAATTTGTTTTATCCTTTAAAAGTACATTGTCTACATAGTTTGGATACCTGCTACCTTCTTCTCAAGAAAAGAAAAGAAAAATAGAATAACATCAAATAAAGTGCAAGTATACTATATATCATTAAAATAAGGTTGTTATATTACGCTAAGTACTACTTTTACCTAAAAACATAAACTAATGTAAGATTTATTATTTATCCCAAAAACATTAACTAACGCAAGATTTATTATTTACTGGGAAACCTACCGCCAATCTCTTACAGCAGACTAACATCAAAATGTTTACAAGGGTTAGGCGAAATCCCCCCCCCCCCCCTTTTTTCCATCTCAGTAAGAACCGCTCGCGTTGCCTCAAACATTAAAATGCTGACGTCATAGCTAAGCAATTTCCAGTTGCTTCCATTTTCTTCATCTCTCTTTTTAGTATGCACTGACAATATTTATATCAATGATTATTTAACGTGTCCCCCGGTGGGATATCTGCATGGGTCGCTTAATATCCCTCGGACCTAAGCATACATAACTGGGTCCATATGACCTCTCAGCCTCGGACTCATTCTCAGGACTTCTCAAGAAAACACTGTCTCGGTGACTCGGCAGCACGTAAAATTTTCTGATGTTCGTCTTCGAACCCGTCTGCGACGTTGTCTAAAGGATGGCGTTGGACGTTGGGGGTTGGAATGATATTTAACACAAAATTAAGGTTTCTTTTTCGTGGTCAATAGCAAAACATCCATCATAATAATTATCTACAAATGATAATATTAGTATACACTTTTTCAAGAAAAAGCAACTGCAACATTCGGACACAGGAGGTTCGTGGTTCGAGCCGTGGCTTTTCGCCCTCAACTAGTTGGGTAGATGACAATCTAACGAGACCTGCTGAGACAGGAGTCATGGTATCCCCGCACTGTCTCGTGTGTGACATCCCATAAAAATGCCAGACGTCAATCTTGGGGCCAGTCCACAACACTAATAGCATATACAGTGCTGACGTTGGTCCTTAAACCAACTCAGCTGAACTCAACCACAATAATTCGACATGTTCTCCGATTGCACTCGCACGGGATGCTCTGTTCCTAGGACCCAGGCTCAAGCCTACTCAAGTTCCACTTGTGTGTACTTGATATTCCAGACGGATGAACGATCTCACTCACTAGAGGAAAACCTAGAAGCCCCGTCTCTACTAGCACTCTCCAAGGGTCATGAGTGCAAAAAAAACACCAAAAAAACTTACTTCCAGGGCATAATAAAAGTGGAATGATATTGAACACAAAATTAAGCATATATTGTACGTCGTCAGTGGAAATTAAAAAAACAACCTTCATAGCTGAAAACAATATTGTTACTTCCCCAGAACTACGAGTAATACCTATAATTTCTTACTAAGCGTCATGGCTGTAATGTAAAGTCATTCCCATTTCGGAAAAAAAGAATGAATAAAGTTATTTAATCTTATCTTATTTTACCGTATAGCTACAAACAAAATCACCACACTCCTAATGTTTTTGTTGTTATTTTTGGGGGTGTGGGGGTGGAATGATATTGAACACAAAGTATTTAGGATTTCTTTTTCGTCGTGAATTACAGCAAATCCATCATAGCTACAAATAATAATTATTATATACTTTTTTAAAGGAAAAAAAAAGATATAAAGCGTAACACTCGACTGGTCCTGCTCTTCTTTTAGGGAAGAGTCATAGATTCTAAAATGGATTCCTTCGGCAAGAACAGCAAATAAAAAGGAATTTGATAAAATGTATGTACAGCCCTACAGATTTAACAGTCAAGACATTCGATAGAGACACACAGCATATTAACTAGAAACAACTTTCTCTTTTAAAAACAATATTGTATCTACGAGGCAACTTTTGTTTCTTTAGGTAGATCTGTCATTGTAAGTAAAAAATCACAATAATTCTGTGAAAAAACTTATAACGCAATATTACTTCCAAAGAATATTGGTGTTTCTTGTAATCACTTCTAGTTAAAGCTAGAGTAAGCGATAACGTCTCCATAAGGTAATGAAGGAACGATATTGAAGGAATCACTTAACAAGTTGGCTGCGTAATAGAATGATAGTTAACATGTTTCACACATTGATGCCCTTGGGAATGACCTCGTTCTCTCAAAAAAAATGTAAACAAAATCACGTGATAATTGTATTTCCTTTTCTAAACAATACACTGCGCGGGCTAGGGCATTGACCTGTTTGATGAAAAAAAAAACAGCAAAAAAAAAAACCAAAAAAAAAAAACGTTCTGCACGAGCCGACATACAACTAATACAAGCATTATGTGACTTAGTGAGAAAGAGGTCAGCCCCCCGTTAAAACTTGTTTCAACCCATTTAGCATAGCAAATAAACATTTTGTTGAAAGATATCGATTTGGTGACAAAAATAGAAAGATATACCGACTACAGAGACAGAGACACATTAAATGTACACCAATATCAATAAAACCAAATAGTGGACAAACTAGAAAGAGGAAAAGAACAATAGTTTTTTGCTTCGTTCTGAAATGTAGTATTATCAAGAATACTGTGCTATCAATAATTTCGTTGATCAATATCCATGCAAGATTTAGCATAATGTTCACTGGAACAGAAACCGCAGAAAAGGTTTACTCAGAGGGAATAATGTGGTATTTCTGGTTTGCTAATCTGTAACAATCTGCTTCAGCCAATCCTGTCACTTGTTACTGTGTCAGCCAAATGCAAGGCAACAAAGAAGTCCATGGTAACCATGGGAACACTGATTAAAAACGTAACATAAGCTATTAACTATATAAAACAAGATGCTTTAGATGCAAAAGTAGATTGATTTATATATCCTTTTTATAGCTACATGATGAAGTGTATTATACAGTCTGGAAAATGTTAATGGTAAAAGATGATGGAGGTTTTTTTAGAGAAAAAAGAAATAGATAAATTGTATAGTTGTAGAATTACTTTTCTTGAGGATCCATTTGAAAAATTATTATATTTTAGTTCTTGTAAAATTCTCAATGCTTAAAAACAGCGATCATTTGCTTTACATTAATTTTAGTGTGATTTCTTTTTGATCGTTTAAGCTTTCATTATACATGTATAGACAAATACAGCAATGACTATTATATAAGAAAGGAGAATGGTAGAAAAGAAAAGAAGAGGAGAACGAGATGTGAAGATGACGGGGGTCAGCAACAAAAAGATGAGAAAACTAATGAGAAATGACAGATGAATAAGATCATGAGCAAATTTCATTGTCCGATTAATGTCGTTTCAGACTGATTGTCTCGGTACCAGTATAATTTGACTGGCTAAGATAAGAGTCCTGGTATCCTCAAACTATCTCTGTGTGGCAGCCACAAATGTCTAACGTTAGTCTTGGGACCCGTCCACGAAAATGCTAGACGTTAAGAAACCAAACTCACTCACTTCCTCATTCACCGCTTATCTTGGGCATTTCGCAAAGGCTTAGATTAACATTGCCAATAACCGTATGCCAACTCGCTCCTCTATTAAAAAAAAACACCCCCCTCCCCACTTTCTCACCCCTCAAACAAAAAAAACAACAACAAAAAACAAGCAACATAATAAAATTTGGTTGAATTTTCTGACACAGCTATGGCACAAATCGCAAACTTTGACTGTTTGATCAGTTTTGGTATGATGGTGGCCTAGAATAGTCAAGAGTTATAGATGCTTTGGTGTGTCTACTAAAACAAAGTAAAAGGAGCTGGCGTATCGGCATTTACAATTCCATTGCTTACTGACATCTCTATTTCTTTCTGTCTGTCTGTCTGTCTCTCTCTTTCTTTCTTGCTCTCTCTCTCTCTCTCTCTCTCTCTCTCTCTCTCTCTCTCTCTCTCTCTCTTTTCTCGGTTTCTGGGTTTAACGACTCCTAGATTCCCTATACAGCGAGAAAACAGAACCACTTTTGGACACGCCACCAGGTATATTACTGGCAATAAGCTGCTGTCAATACTAGATAGTTAGGCATGTCTTAAGACAAACTGAATTGTGTATAGTTTTGTTAAGTACTCTAATCTAAAAATTTAATCCAATTTTTCTCGTGTCTTTGATGGAACATGTGTCAAAAAGTAATTCCAGGGCAAAACAAAGCACCCCCGATGGGTTGTGAAAAGTTTGTCACGATACGAGGTCATGCGATAGAGTTTACTTGATATTTGTGAACTTTTCACACAAAAATAAAGTACTATTCCCAACAAACCGATGAAAAGCGTTAATTGGTTTACGGTTAGTTATTGATACACAAAACGAAAGAGACAAATAACTATGTATTTTTTGTGTGGTCATAATCGATATACACAGAGAAGAGACGAGGAGATGAGAGAAGAGAAAAGTGATGGAGAGAGAGACAGGGGGGGGAGAGAAAAATAGAAAGAGAGAGAGAGAGAGAGAGAGAGAGAGAGAGAGAGAGAGAGAGAGAGAGAGAGAGAGAGAAAGCGAGAGAAGCAGAGAGACAGACAGAGAGACAGAGAAAGCAAGAGGAGGGAATTAATAATTATTATCTTTCGTGTGTAGTGCTAGACAGACAGACAGACAGAGAGAAAGTGTCAGAGACACACACAAACATAGAGACATAGAACGGTATAGATAATGTAATTATATAATGTCTATAAAGGCAGAGAGCAAGATACATGTCTAAAGAGAGAGGGAAATCAGACCATTGAAGAGAACAGAAAGATGGATACAAAACGGTGTTACCACACAGCCCATTTTACCATCTAGGATGAGAAAATGAATATCATAAAAAAGCAGACAGTAAGCAAAGGATATGAAGAAAGGTTCTCGAAAACGTGGAAGAGTGCGTAAAGATAAGATGATGAAATTACACGGTAAATCCCGCTATAACATTGTGGGTGGTAGATTGATATTTTGAATGAAAAAATAAACACATGCAATAAGTCAAAGATGCAAAGACAGACAATGCTTAAATCGGTGAGCAGTGCCCAAAGATAATAGATAAAAAAAAAGAAAGTCACTATACAACCCATTGTGAGCGAGAAAAGGATTTTTGTAGGGAACAAAGTAAAAGACATAAAGACAGAGACACAAAAGGTCGCGGATGGTAGCAGAACAGCATAGATATATACAAAACACCATCACGCAAACCACTCTACCATTGTGGGCGAGAAAAGTATCAGGGTATGATCAATCCTATCAGTTTTATGGTTCTTGTATTGATCTTAGTATTGCATTATTTCGTGGCGAGAAGCTGGGCTTCGTACAATAGATTTTCGGATCACTGCGCTTTCGTGAGCATTGTCAGTAAATAAGATTTGGGGGACTCGCTCATGGTTTGTAATATTATACCCTAGGTCGGTGTCAGCTGTGGTCGTGCTTTGCGTGAGTTATGGGCTGAGCTAACGCAAGTGGTAGAGCGTTGGTTTCCCAACAGGAGGTCATGGGTTCGAAACCCACTATCGGGCAAAAAATGTTGGGGGCTCACTCACGCTTTGCAATATTATACCCTAGATCGGTGTCAGCTGTGATCGTGGTTTGCGTGAGTTATGGGGTGAGCTAACGCAAGTGGTAGAGCGTTGGTTTCTCAATCTCGAAGGACCTAGGTTCGAAACCCACTATTGGGCAAAATTTATTTGGGGCTCACTCACGGTTTGCAATATTAAACTCTAAGTCGTTGTCAGCTGTGGTCGTAGTTTGCGTGAGTTATGTGGTGAGCTAACGCAAGTGGTAGAGCATTGGTTTCTCAATCGTAAGGTTATCAGTTCGAAACCCACGATCGTATAAAATTTATGTGCCCGATTTTTGTCCACTACTGGTTGGGTTAATGTCAAAATAATGGTTTGTCTGTAAGGTATGTGTGTGGCGACACATACAATTTTCAGACGTGAGTCCTTGAACCAGTTACAATGTAGCCTTGATGCTGACGTTGGGCGTTGAAAAACCAACTTACTTGCGCCTGGGAAAATTAAGTGTTTTGGGTTGTTTTTTATTTACCGACTTTAATGCAGGCGGAGTTGATAGCCATAGTTTTGAGCACCTTTATAGTTGTATTGTTTTCGAATAGCTGCTTTATTGCAATTATTACAATGAAGAGCTCAAACCAGCCCTGCTCTCAAGAAACTGTATTTTGTGTTGTTTTTGTCTTTACTTTTTTGTTTTACTTTTGTAGGGTGTCTATTTAATATAAATGTCATAATGAATGTTAGACTCGCATTGTGGCTACCCAGAATAACAGTCAAAGTCTTCGAATTGACTACACTGAAAAAAATGTTGCATTACAAGAGAATCTATATGTTTTAAATACGCATCGTGGTTAGTACAGAATAATACTCGGTGTGTACTTTTCGTTCGACCCACTAGCCTACTAGACTTAAAATGTACGCTTTCCTAACTGAACCTAATATTTATATCAAAGATGTATACTTCGTTTAAATGCAAATGTTTTTTATTTCAGCGACCCTGCCTGTTGTGTATGGAAGCCTCGGAATCAGACAGTCTAACGACAACCGGACATGCATATAGTTATGTCGTCACACCAATTGTATAAAGTCTTATTTTATTTATAACATAATATATACCTGTAATATTTTAGAAATGAGATATAACTTTATGCAACTCACGTGGCAGTATATCAACCAATTTATCGATGGAATATTATGTCTTAAATATCATGAAATATGGAGGTAGATTTACAGCATTTTCAACGAAATACCATAAAATCGCTGTCCGTTTGATGTGAAAACGACAAACTTTGAATATGTCGTAAGTGATTGTTCAAATGTTTATTTTAAACTTTTTTGTTGATTACACAAGTTTTTAAACATTTTTAAAAACCTCTAAAAAGTGATGATTCGAGTTAATATTTTGATATTGCACCTTTCACTGCAATATTTTTATTTATAGGTTATATAGCCAACTCCTTTATCAAGCGCTTGAAATTTTACAAAAATCTAAGAATTATTGTCTGATAACAAACACGGTTTCAATTTGAACAAGGGTAAAATATTTAAAAAAAATGGCTTGGCAGACTTACTTTAATACAGACATTTTTATAAATTGAAGACATGGCCTTCTTACGTAATTCCCTTTTCGCACCTTATCGACTTTCTTATGGTAATCCTAAAAATACAATGTAACTGAAAGCTGCAAGCAAAAAATACACAGTGAGCTCATTATTAATTCACTGATCCTGAGTCTCAGAAGTGGCATTAAAGATGCTGAAAAATTTACTTTCAGGGAACCAAGAATTTATTTAAGGCGGGCGCACCAGTAAGCATATCAGCGGTTCATTCTATAACCCAGAATTCCTTAAAGGCGGCACATCAATGAGGCTTAGACCTACAGCGGTTTCTTCTACAACGAGGAATTCCGCCATGCCGTCAATGTGGCTAGCTGTCTGTGGTTCCCTCTATAACCAAGAATTCCTTCGAGGCGTGCGCACCATCAAGGCTATCAGCGGTTCCTTCTGTTACCAAGAATTCCTTTAAGGCGGGCACATCAATGAGGCTTAGACCTACAGCAGTTCCTTTTACAACGCGGAATTCCGTCAAGGCGTACACATCAATCAGGCTAACAGTGGTTCCTTCTATAACCAAGAAGTCCTTAAAGCAGTGCGCCCCAATGAAGTCATCGGTTCCTTTTATAACCAAGAATTCCTTCAAGGCGTGCGCAGCAATGAGGTCCAGCGGTTCCTTTTGTTATAAAAATTCCTTCAAGACGGCCGCACCAATAAGATTAACAGAGCTTCCTTCTACAACCCGGAATTCCTCCAAGGCGTGCGCACAAATAATGCTAACAGTGGTTCCTTTTATAATGAAGAATTCCTTCTAGGAGCCGCATCAATGAGGCTAACAACGGTTTCTTCTAAAACCAAGAAGTCCCTAAAGACGTGCGCACCAATGAAGTTATCATCGGTTCCCTTTATAACCGAGAATTCCTTCAAGGCGTGCGCACCAATGAGGTCCAACGGTTCCTTTTGTTATAAAAAAAAAAATCCTTCAAGGCGGGCACATCCGCACCATTAAGGCTATCAGCATTTTTTCCACATCCAAGAGGTCCTTCAAGCAGTGCGCATCAATGAGGCTAACAGCGCTTCCTTTTATAACCAAAAATTAATTCAAGGCAACGCACCAAAGAGGTTAACAGCGGTTCCTTTAGTAACCAGATAATTCCTTCAACGCGGGCGCACCATTAAGGCTATCAGCGGTTCCCTCTATAAAGAGAAGTCCTTCAAGGTGGACGCATCAATGAGGCCAAGTAAAGTTGGTAGCGAAAGCGACAGGAAAGATAACCTTCTAGTGATGAGAGATAACTAGAAGAATTTAAGAACATCGCAAACTGAGATTCAGGTGAAAGGCAGAGTGTGAGAGAGATAGGGAGAGATATTAAAAAGAGAACTATTGAGAGAAATAGATAGATAGAGATAGAAAGATGATGGAGATAGAACGGGAGAGAGAGAGAGAGAGAGAGAGAGAGAGAGAGATAGAGAGAGAGTACTATGGAGGTGAAATGGGATTAATGCCTTCTTAAAGAAAGAGTGAGCAAGGAAATGATGCAAAGAAATAAAATAGTTGGCTGTGGAAAAGGCAGATGAACGTTCTCCCTATTAGCCTTGGACAAATCTAACAAATGTACGAAAAACAATTCTATACCTTGTTGCGGCAAATTCTACTGTATATAATGATAAATTTGAAAAGAACAAGAAGCAAATTTTGATTTAACCTATTACGACACACAAATAACATTATGAATGTAAGACAAAAACCGTAGACTTGTTGTTGTTGTTGTTGTTGTTGCATTGTTGTTGCTGTTGTCGTTGATGATGATGTTGTTGTTGATGTTGTTGATGATGTTGTTGTTGTGTGTATGTGTGTGTGCAGGTTTTCTTTTGGTTTTTTAGCTTTTTTTAGCTTTAGTATTTACTGAACAGTTCATAAATGATGGCAAATAATAATTTAATTAAGTGATTTGCATTTCTATGTTTCTTGCCATTACTTGACGGCTTACAGAAAATTCTTGACCGGTAGGCGAAATGAAATACATTTTTTTAAAGAGTAATTTAAGAAGATAAGCAAAAGCAAGAGAGAGAGAGAGAGAGAGAGAGAGAGAGAGAGAGAGAGAGAGAGAGAGAGAGAGAGTATAGCACTATTTCTTGTTAACCTGCTAATACATCCGCATCGCAAAATTGCATCGGATTATTAATATTATACAAGCCTAGTTTTATGAACCGAGTAAAACGAGGATAAAAGCGAAGTGGGGAAAGCACAGAGAGGGAGATAGAAAGACACAAAAACAAAAGGAGAGAGAGAGAGAGAGAGAGAGAGAGAGAGAGAGAGAGAGAGAGAAAGACAGAGAGACGTTATTGAAAGATGGGAAGTGCGGCATGCGATAATTGCAGGCAAAAATAATAATAGCTTTCTGCTATAATTATTTTTCCATGAGGGCAAGAAAAAAAAAGGTAAAGCGCAAATGAATACAACGTAAAAGAATAGCTAGCTAGCTAGATAGATAGATAGATAGATAGATAGATAGATAGATAGATAGATAGATAGATAGATAGATAGATAGATAGATAAATTAGAAGATATGGATAGAACAATACATAAATAAAATGATAGATTGGTTTATAGACAGATACAGAGAGGTAGAAAAGAGAGAGTATGAGACTGAGAGTTCGTGAGAGAGAGAGAGAGAGAGAGAGAGAGAGAGAAAATAGAGAGAGACAGAGAGATAGAGAGTGAGAAAAATAGGGAGAGAAAGAGAGACAGAAACACACAGGGAAAAACAAAGCGACTAACACCAGTTCCTTACAACATTTTATTCTCTTCCTGCCTTACGTTCCCTAACGGGTTAACAGGTACGCTGGTTTGTTTATTATTCTCCATACGTTGTCTCAGAGACCGCGAGTACAGGCAACCAAGGACAGGTCAGGGCCTTGTCAGAATGATATGGGGGGACTGGAGGACATCAGGACAGCGACAGGACACACGGCTCACGACGTGATTGATAGGCCGACAGTAATGACCTGTCGACGAAGACTTGCATTACCATCAGGGCAACCAAGGGCCCTGCGTAGGCCGACATCTTTGTGGTTGTTATTACTTAGCGTTGAACGTAAGTATTGTCAAGGGTCCAACGTCGGTGTTGTATTGGTGATATTGTGGTCGGGTCTCAAGACTCATGTCTGATGACGTCTTGCATTACCATCAGGACAATCAGGGGCCGTGCGTAGGCCGACATCTTTGTGGATGTTATTACTTAGTGTCCAACGTCAGTGTTGTATAGGTGATATTGTGGTCGGGTGCCAAGACTCACGTCTGACAAGTTCACGTGCTGCCAAATAGAAACAGTGCGTGAATACCATGACTCTGTCTCAGCCAGTCACATTATACTGTCACCGACCTAACATGCAGGACAGGAACTAGAGAACGAGTCGCCAATGCGGGGCTTGAAACACGGACCTCCTGCATCAAAAGCCGATGCTCTACTGCATCGCTGTTGTGAGTCCAAAAACTCGAACGAATTTATTATGGAAATACGAAGGTTTACATAAACGACGACTTGTAAGCTACCGAGATGTACTTACAGCCCAGAACATGGCTCTTTACCTGTTGAACATTCGGCAATAATTATTTATGAGATGTGCATGTACCTTCATCCCCATAAATCCGACATAGTAGGAACAACTTTATGCAGTAGGCACATCGTTTTTGTACATATCTTTAGTACATGAGGTGGACGCATATAGGGGAGAACTGGCTCAAGTGGTGAAGCGTTGGTTTCCAGATCTGGATGTCCGCGGTTCGAATCATACGACCGGCAGAATGATATGTCCAATTTCGTCCCATGTAAATGGTTGAATCGGTGTCAGTATAATGTGATCGGTTGGGACAGGATTGTATTGTGTTCCCGCGTTGTTTCGTGTGTGGTAGGACATAAAATTGTCAAACGTAGGCCTGGTGACTCGTCGACAACATAGCCTATATAATCAATCTCAACTAAATTCTACTGGAGATATATAACTACATCAGCAACTAAAGAAGTCATTTGTGGTAATAGAGAGCAAAGCTAAAGGTTTAAATAAAAGAAAAAACGACAGAAAAAAACAACACAAAAACAACAAAAAACAAAAAACAACCTATGTTAACAAAAACACACATTCAGTGCATTTATAGTTTTAAATATGGGAGGAGTATGTTTTTTCATATATGGTACACCATTCTATTGTCTAATGTTTCTCAGAAAGATCCCTCAATTCAAGTTTTAAGCACATGACAGGCAATGCTTCCACTTCTGTGATACCAAGCAGAATACACAAACTAAGACTCATAATTTGACGAAAACTCAAAAGTACCTCTTGTTCATAAATCATGATTAAACAGGTTGAGAAATTTGCAATCTTAAAAACAAAACAAAACAAAAATGAAAGAAAACTATTCGATTTGAAAGAAACCGTTCTTTTCGTAACAAATTTATTTTAATTATGGTTATGCATCTAGCCTCTAAAATAGCATACCGGCGCCTTAGCAGTTTATACATTCATATTGTAGTGATACAAATTTGGCCACAAGTGATGGCTGGGATCGATTGACCATTTCTACACTTACTATAAACGTAAAATGCGTTAATGTTGTTAGATCACCCATTTATGTCCAAACGAAATGAAATATAAAGCCCCTAGAGCGATTTTAGCAGTTAAAAAAAACGTTGACAATGCTTCGCTCGTCGGGCTAACAATATAAATGGTAATTTCATCATCTTTGGGAGGATCATTATTCTTTTCTATACTCGCTTTGTATTTAAGGTGCCTGTTTTGTGATTTCCCTTTTCCAATTATGTTTTTTAAAGGTATTTTTGGTTTTGGTCCTTGATTAACAAACCGCCCCATCATTTGAAAGGATTTCGAATATTATTATTGGAATATAAATTGTAAAAAGATATGTGCTCAACATTCAGAGAGAAGGAAAGAGAAGGAGAGAGGGAATGAGAGAGAAAGAAAAAGAGAAGGTGAAAAGGGTGGGGAGACAGAAAAATAGTGACAGAAAGCGATAGATAGATAGAAAGTGGGAAGCAAAGGGAATACAGAGAGACGATGATAAGAGAGGTGAGATAGGAAAAAAACGAGAGGAAACGGGTGTAATAACTAAAAAGATATAGTTAGAGTAAAAGAAAAGGATGGACAGAGAAAGAGGGAGAAAGTAAGAGAGAGAGAGAGAGAGAGAGAGAGAGAGAGAGAGAGAAAGAAAGTCTAGAAGAACAAGGAGAGAGACAAATACATAGATAGAACCAGACACATAGACAGTGAGATAGAGAGGTAATGAGGAACAAATTGACAGATGGAAGGGCAAAATGGAAATTCAAGTGTGACATTCATTACTCCACTTTGTCTGAACTCCATCGAGTAATAGGCGGTCTTTTAAACGAGGGCAAATCTTTTCCCCAGGGAACCTTTAATAGATCTAGTTTTATCGGGAAAAATATCGTAGAATAGGGTCAAGAGAAATGTCCTATCGGACAACTCAGTGATTTTTTTAACTGCTGGGGCTAGAAATACGAACATTACGATGCATGAAAATTTGATGCTAATAATGGCCCCTGATTATCTTAAAATGTATATAAAGGAATCATTTTTCTTCTATTCCAATTAAATTTTTAAAAATATGGTTAAAATAAAATAAAATGATCAGGTTAGAAGAGTATAGGACATGTAAAAAAAAAACAAAGAAAAAAAAATAATAACAACAATCTGAATTTAAAAGATTAGAATTCAGAGTCTTGAATGGGCATTTCAGGTATTAGGGATGATATAGAGGAGTTGAGTTGCTTTGGTATAACGCCCAACGTCAGCACTATATAGGCTATACTGTGGACGTGTCTAAGACAATTTTATGTGCTGCCACACACAACACAGGGCCAGGATACCATAACTCCTGACTTAACCGGTTCCATTAAACTGACACCGACCCAACCAGTAGGGGGTAGAAATCGTGTGGGTTCGAATCACGGACCTCCTAAGTCGGAAGCAGATGTTCTACTCCAGGGCTGCCCCGCCCCCTACAGTATCGAGGAAGATGTGCGTTTATTTAAATAGAAAAAAAAAATAGTGTGATAAAATGAATGGCAATACATAATGGAAATGAAGGAAGATTTTATAGAATGGTAACATAAAAAAGGAGAGGCACTTAACATAAGAAACGCGGAGAGCCCGCGATTTCATCTTGTGTGGTAAAGGGTAATAGTGAGACAGTGATATATAGATACATATAGATGAATAGATAGAAACAGACACGTCATAAAGACACTTTAAGACAAGCCGATAGACAGACACAGAGGCTGAATAATACTAGTACTAAACTCGAGAATCGACAACAACCTAAATGGAGAGCGCGTTGGAGCTAGATGGCAATCGGTGTAGAAAGGTAGAGAGAGAGAGAGAGAGAGAGAGAGAGAGAGAGAGAGAGAGAGAGAGAGAGAGAGAGAGAGAGAGAGAGAGAGAGAGAGAGAGAGAGAGAGAGAGAGAGAAAGAGAGAGAGAGGGAGAGGGAGAGAGAGAACGAGAGGAAGAAGTCTGGGTTGGGATAGGGTGAAGCTAACATCAGAGGTAGGATAAGACAAACCGATATAATACAATAGAGAGAAATCGTTCAGCTCAAAACTTAACTTTGGAAACGCATTTTTTCAGGATGATGGGAAATAAATAAATTAGTTTATAATGTACAGACATAGGCATTTGTGCATTAAGAGATTAACTACTCATGGCTGAATTAGTTTATTCCTGGTCCATTCAACAGTATGAGTAAATGACTTAACATCGTCACATCCTCTGCATAGCCCTATTGATTTTCCACCAGAGAAAACCATTTTGAACGATAATAAAACATCATTTTGTCCCCATTGAATGTTTTTCCCTGATTAGTACTTAAACCTTAATTAGTTAGAATCGATCGTTTTAGAACCGCATGGCATTGACGGACAAAGAAGTCATCTGAAAAATTGATCATGTCGGTTTATTGTTTAGTGAAATAAAACACAATGCCCCTTTAATAATTAGAGCGAGATTACATAATTCTAGCTTCAAAAAGAAGCGCTTGACGGTGCATGGTAAATAAGGCTAAGACATCCATAACTATACTCTTTTTTACATTGTGGTTTATGTTTTTGGTTTTAACATTATTATATGAAGAAAAACATTGATGACACAAATTTCGTTTAACTATTTGGACGTATGAAGATTTATTACAAAACAAAATCGGTGTTTTTTTTAATAATAATCTTGATTATCGGAGAATAAGTAAAGTAAACATGGTAAGGAGAAGGTTTGAAATATTCTTTCTGCTAGACCATTCAAGTAAAAAGGAAACAAGAATATGGCGCTCAAATTTTCTAAATCTTTACGTGGTTCGCAAGCCAGAACGCAATGAAACAAATTACTATCTTTTTCTACACCTTACATATAATGCGCCGAAGATTATATGCTGGCTGCTATATGTGACATAATGAATTTTCATGCTACAACGCGATCGAATGTCGAGGATCCAAACTTATGCGATTTTTTTGCGAACTCCACCCACTACTCTACGCCATTAGTTTTGCTGATAAAAAGCAAACTCTAAACATAAACGAGTTTCCTGCCCCTGGTTTTCTCAGAAAGAAACTTGTTAACCCTCAGAATCTCAAGAAGTGTTTGGCCTTTATGTTCCCTGAGGTATGAAATTATAATTTAAACCAGAGTGAGCACGCATGCAGGTTATTTGCCGAAGGAAATAATGAAATAATGGATTTTTTCTTTCTTCAGTTTTTATTTTTATAAACCAACTTACACGCCTATATGCAATGTGAATAAAAGGGTAATTCAGCCTTGGTTAGGAATTTAGCTAAAAAATTGATCTCTCCTAAGGCCATTTACAGAGTTATTTCAAAGTAACTGTTTGGCTTGGCTTTGACGTTTTTGATCGACCATTGCAGGCTTGAGCCACTCATGCTAGGACAAATCTACAAATAGATTGCATTTTCTGTTCTACGATTCTATACAATACCCTTTTGATTGTTTTATTAAGCGTCATACTAAAAGACTTTGTGATTTTGCAATAGATGGGTAATAATAAACTAATAAACAAAATTAATAGCTTATTTTTAATTTATGTATGTGCAGAGTAACGTTACTAAAAAATTACCAATGCATTAGTGCATAATCACGACAGTCTTTACAAAGGAGAAATAGGTGATGACATACCTCAAAGAAACCTTAACCAACTTATCATATATAATTATCATTGCACTAAAACACACAATGACAATAAAAAAATATTTTTAAGTACATAACAACTCGTTGAACGTTTTTTTATCAACACATATCTAAAGTTGAGTCGTAAAACGTGTACTTACCACCAAAAGCGCACCGTTCCCTTATCGACTTAAAAATCTCATAGCATCTAGCATCTATCCACCTGCAAGTATCTTCAATGCAAATAAAACATGAATAGTAAGGGACTTCTGGATCTAGAAGCCCATGTGTAAACTAGGAATAGAATAAGAGAAGCCGCTCTTGATTTTATCAGTACCCACAACAAAGACCTGTCCACCACACTGAATGTCCCCGAGTAAGAACATAATTGCAGATGTGGACATCCAGTCTTTATGACTAGTTGACAACAAAGGGACGAGTAGGTAGATGGTCAACCTGGGTCACTAAAGCAATGGTCAGTCACTGTGATGACGAACGTAGAACATAGACAAGACATAGTTTTTCGTCTTGGACCATTTATACAAGGTGCTGCACTGAAGTGCTGATTTAATGGCTCGCCCTGTAGCACATCCCTCGAAAATTTAGGAGACGGTTAACGAAGAAGGAAAATGAGAGAGGAGGGAGGGAGGGAGAGAGACAGAGAGAGAGAGAGGGAGAGAGAGAGAGAGAGAGAGAGAGGAGAGAGAGAGAGAGAGATTGAGAGGAGAGAGAGAGAGAGAGAGAGATTGATTGATTGATTGATTGATGTTTATTGGTCCGTTGGGCTTCTCACCCTTAACAAACATGACAAAAAATACAATTTTACAATGTTCAAGAAAAGGATAACAAAATGGTAACATCACTTTCGATTTGCTCTCTCAGTCCATTCACCCAATTTATGAAGCTTTTGAGTAACTTTTAGTTATAAACGAGCTTTCAGTTTGATAATTTGTGCTCTTATTTTTGGATATAGGTAATTTAGTCTAAATTTTATCACATAGACATATCAGGGAATATAATAATAATTTATCCAAAATTACAGTTCACATTGTACAGATAGCAATCAATTATATCAGAGATTTTCTTAGTTTCAAGACATGCTGTAAATATATGGCAACATTGGAATAAAGATTGCTATTTGACATTAGTACACTTAATCTACGTCTATTTCGAATGGTAAGGTATTTGGGAGGGATGTACGTGGTTCGAAGCTCCTCGTATGCTTTACAAATCATTAATACGTGGTATTCATCTTCTCTAACTGTGTTACAAACTGGACACATTTGCAGTGTGATATCTTTTGAATATTTGAATTTATGACAATTTATCTCTGAAACACCTAGTCGAAATCTTACTAAAGCATTTTTTAAGTTTGATGGTAACCAATTATTCAACAAGTATGTTTCAACACAGATCATGGATTTAAATGAAGAATAGAATAACATACTTTCATTCTCTGATAATTTGGCAGACCAAGTTTGTTTAAACACGTCGCACAGTCTTCTTTTAAAAACATTGCAGAAGGAAGTTTCGTTGCCAACATATTCAAACATCCAGACATGACCAAATCCATTTGAACATAGCATATGTTTCATATCAGTTACCCAAGATTTTACTTTCTTTTCATTCAATTTTTTTAAGCACTTAGTTTTTTTCCTAATTCTGGCATTTTTAGAAGTTTTAAATAAAAAACACTAAAAAGCTTGTTTGGGTATAATAGAATATGGAAATTTTAGAAGTCTTAACAAAAATTTAAAGCATCAAATTTTAATATAAATATGAAGTGGAAACCTAGCTGTCTCTCCATAGAGAGCAGTATTAGAGCAATGAATCGATACATTTAAAAAGCGTTTTATTGTGGTAGTGTGGACTTGCTCTATTTCTGTGTAATCACGAGTACCCCATAGCTCACTGGCATAGGAGAGAATAGGCTGTACTTTAGAATCAAAGAGTTTAAAAAGTATTTTTAGATCCTGACACGTTAGAGCTCCCAAACATTTTGTCAAATCATAACTTGTTTGTTTGGCCTTACTTACTAGCATTGAAGTTAAACTTATAAAGCTCAAACCTGAAGTAAATTCTACTCCAAGATATCTGTATGAGTTAACAATTTCAAGTGGTGAATTTCCATAAAACCAAATAACATATTTACTAAAAAAGCCACCTTTTCTAAAAACTAATATTTTGGTTTTATCAATATAAAAAAAGAGTAAAAAACTTGAAGTCTGATTGCAAAGAATATCAAGCTTTAGCTGAAGTCCAAATACAGTGTCAGAAACAAACAATGCGTCATAAGCAAATAATAGATGGTGAAAAACCTGTATGTCAGATACAAACTGAATACCATGCTTGCCTTTTCTGTTAATATTGTGTGACAATTAGTGATAAAATCAGTGATAAATATACAGAACAGTAGTGGACTGAGAAGACATCCTTGTCTAACACCAACAGGGCAGTCAAAATATTCTGATAATTTAAAGTTATTTCTTACTGCTGATGAAACTTGATTGTATATTCCTTCAATAGCATTCAATAATTTTCCCGTGACACCGTTTCGATTCAAAATGTTTAAAAGTGCTTTTCTATTAAAAAAGAGTCGAAACATTTACAGTAATCAAAAAAAGCGACAAAAAGTTTTCTGTCTATAGCAAACAATTTCATTATCAAGGCATAGAGGGTAAATATATAGTCAATGGTAGAGTAGACTTTAAAAAAAGCTGCTTGTTCTTCTGGAAAAATATTTAAAGATATGACAAAAGATATAAGTCTATTATTAATGATACAAGTGTATAATTTAGATACTAAAGAAGTCAACGATATAGGCCTATAGTTATTGCATGTGTCTATATCACCTTTCTTATGTATAGGAACAATGATAGTTTTGGTCCAATTTGTGGGGAAATGCCCCGTGTCAAAGATTTTTTGGAAAGCTACCCTTAAGAATGATACAATGTGGTCTATACCACATTTTAACATTTCATTGAGAATTTGGTCGCCCCCAGGAGATTTGCCAGAGTTAACCCATTTTATAGCGGCCATTACTTCGAATTCCTAAATGTCTTTGTTAAGGTCTTCAATATGAGAACCTGCATCTAAGTATAAAGGGGTTGGAGACTCCAAGCAAATCAGTGACTCTGAAGTATTTGATTGAAATATAAATATAAAGAATATATACCACTGATCAATTAATAAGTTAATTAGGAAATCATATATAGGCATAATTGATATGAAATCCTAAAAAAAATTAGATGAGTTCTTTAAGATATTGCATAATAAGGTAATCTTAAAAGAGGAGTAAAAATATATTTTCTTCTTTAAGAGAGTCTTATATTCTGCTCTGAGTTTAACATAATTAAATTTGTCGTGTTGGTTACGAGTTTTCCGATATTTACACAAATGTTTCCTGACTGTTTTCTTAAATACAAGGCACTCATTATCAAACCATTTTGACTTGTTAGATGAATTACTACAACCAGTTTTTATTGTTTTTGTCATTGTGTGGGCACATTGGCAAAGCATTGTAGTGAACTTGTCGATAGCAAGATCTAAGTTAGTGTTTAACAGTTCAAGAAGGTTTTTCATAGTAAGTTGACACTCATGTGATGTTAACGCGGTTGTAAAATGATGACTTTTTTCAGGATCCCAAACTATTTTTTCGCAATATTCATAGTCTACATGTTTGTGGGTAATTTCATTTTGGCCTGTGCCCCAAGATATAGACAGCGAGATTGGCATTGCCAAGAATTCAACGAAATCTTGTAAATGTAGAGTTAAGAAATGCATTACAGTGTAACAGACTTCCAGATACACAGAAGTAGTCAATCACGCTATTACCATTAGGAGAAATATAAGTGAAAGCTCCCTCTGTGTCTCCGGCGAGCAGTCCATTGAGGATGACTAGCTCAAGTTGAGTGCACATATCCACAAGACTTTTTCCAAAAGTATTTGTTGTATTGTCCTGTGATTTTCTTCTAATCTTGTCCTCGGATTGTATAGTGGAAGTAACATTTCCTCCAAAGATTTTGTCCATTTCACTGTACTCCAGCAAGGGCTGTACGTTTGAAGTACGGGCATTTAAATCACCACTTATTATAAAGTTACAGTCTTTATATAAGAGTTTCAGTTGACACACATAATCTTCTAAGATTTTCACACCGTTTCTAACTTTGCAGGTTTCATAGTAAGGCGACTGGTATGGAGGGATGTAAGCAGAAATAAAGATAATGTCACGTTTAGTGTAACCGTGGAGGCTAACTTTCAATGTAACTACATTATCTAGATCGTTTTTAATCTCTGACACGTAATCGACTAAAGTTTTTTTCACACACACAATAACTCCTCCTGAGCAGCGACCGCGTTTAGATAGCTTTTTCGCAGGGCAGAAATATTTTTGGTAGTTTTGGAAGAAAGAAGAAGGGAGCGAGTCCTCTGCCATGAATGTTTCCAGTAGACAAACTATATCATATTCATACAGGGATGTAAATAAGGAGTTGTCGTGAATTTTGTTTAGCAGTCCATCTATGTTATATGACACTATCCTGATATTGGGTAAGAAGCCCGCGTGGTGCTATGCCGTTACTGTGTGTTGGGACACTCGGCGATTGGCCTTCAGTTGGCGACGACCTCCTGTGAGAGAATGGTTTGTGTTGGCTTCCTCAACAATGAGCTTGCCTTTCAAGAAATATCCCTTCTGTCCGTTTTCACGGAGCCGTTTAAGTTGATCTCTCTGATCTAATGTGAGATCATTTGACACATTTATGTTACTATCGCGCAAGGCCTCTCTTTTTCCCAGGACTTGGAGTTTATCCTTAAAAAGGGTAAATCTAGCTATCACAGGACGATTTGTGCTCTTGGTGGACTGCAGTCGGTGGACGCGGGCAAAGTCTGTATCAGTCCAAGATTTTCCACCAACTTTTTCATTAAACAAGGTCACAAGCTTTTCTTTTAGTGACCTGTTTGTTTCGCCAGGCTCCTCCTTAAGTCCGTGTATGATGACGTTTTCCTTTCTTGAATACTGTTCTTGCATCTCAATCTTTCTTTCAAGTTTTTCAATCCTGCCGTTTGTTCTGCCTATTTCTTCGTTATTAGCGTCGATGTCTAGTTGTTGGGTCTCAATGGAAGACATTATCGAGGCTATTTCTTTCTCTTTATCTGCCACAACATTCTTTAGGCCGCTCAAATCTTTTTTTAATGTCGTTACGGTGCCCACAAGATCGCTGAGGTTTTTCATTATTGTTTCAGAAGCCGTCTGGAGTTTGTTTAATTTGTCAAAAATGTCTTTTATATCCTCTTTCGTGACTGATTGTGTGTTGGGAGCACTTGTTTCCGATGTCGGTCCTGGGTTCATCTCGACATCGCCGCTTAAAATAAGGTTCTGTTGTGTAAAATTAACAACAACACAGTGTTCATTATAGACGCAGCACAACAATAGGGCAACAACTGTGAGTCTTATGTTTAAGCCTATAAGAAGAGTTGGTTTGAACTTCGTTGCTGGCTCCGCACTTGGGCCGTGGTTACCGCCGGCAAATAGGCCGATAGCCCTTCGCCATTGATCAAGGGTTGACATGAGTTCGAGTTCGCTCAAGCACGAATATCAACAGTCGATATTTGGTAATTAGCTAGAAATTAGCTAGAAATATGTCTTAATTAAATAATAACTTTTTAACTAATTGTCCAAGATTTGCACAAATAATTTCAAAAGAATCCTCACAAAGTTCCGATTAAGTAGGTATAACTTATAATCCTGAAGTCTATCCAAATCGGGCACAATTCGGCGATCGGGGACACATTTAGGAGAGCCAAGAGAACACGTCTTGACTCAGAGAGAGAGAGAGAGAGAGAGAGAGAGAGAGAGAGAGAGAGAGAGAGAGAGAAAAGAGAGAGAAAGAGAGCGAGAGAGATGAAAATAGAGAGAGCGAGAGAGAGGAGAGAGATTAGATTGGAGAGCAGGATGATTGTGATATCCTTTCACTAGCTTCGCTTCAAATCCAGTGATATGGACTCATTTCTTATCGGTTTTATTACATAAATGTTCCAACTTTCAAAACCCTACTGTCGATATTGGCAGAATAAATTGCTTTTGCTTCTCCTGAAAAGTGGCCTTTTTCCAATACAATACTTTGCTTCTCTACCCTAATTAGATTATGTCAAAATTAAATTCCTTTGTCTTAAAGTATCTTTTTGTATAATTATATTTGTTATTAGAAAAAAAGTCAATTCAACTCAATTCACTATTTATTTACTGCAGATGGAAAATCCTTCATTTTGGGGATTTTATAGGTTTTTTATACGTGTGCAGTTGTTTTTCTCTGAAACTGGCTTTCGTTGATCTTGGGTCCCATCTTTATAGCTCTAGATCATTTTGAGGATATTATTTGATTTCAAATTCAGTTTTAGTTACAGGGAGAGACGCAAAGAGAAAGAGAGAGAGAGAGAGAGAGAGAGAGAGAGAGAGAGAGAGAGAGAGAGAGAGAGAGAGAGAAAGAAAGAGAGGAACTAAATAAAACAACAAAATAGCGAATTTTAAAACATGACCGAATCTTTTCAGGGACTTTATTCTCCGGAACTTCCCTTCTTGTAACTTTTGTTTTCAAGACATGCAAAATTGTGTTTCCTGTTTTGCCCTTTTTGTCTTTATATAATTACAGCATCTTTGTCTTGTTTTTGTGATGTTTCTTTTAACCTTTCAATCTAATTTACTAGCTCTTAGCAAAAATTACTTTTTGTTTTTATTATAAACTTTGTTCTTTTTACAAATGTCCCACTAAATAAGACGATAAAATGCATTGATTCACAAAAAATGTTATAAATGTTGCAATGAATTTGTCAGGAATAATAATTATCAAGTTGGCCAAATCAGCCCTTTCCGTCGGAAATAACAAAACATGTTTGAAATTGATATTAAAAATCATTTCTACAGAATACCAGTAAAAATCGCTCTTGCAAAAACAATATTGAAATAAAAAAAAAACATATATATATATTTTAAAAAAAAGCATTATTGTCTCAGCAAAATGTAATTTTCTTTATGTTAACTCCCTGAGGAAGTACGTCGCTAAGCTACGAAAATGTCTATCTCGTAAATGCTGAGCTTAACTTTTTGGATTTTTCTGATTATCCTGAAATTACCTTTCAAGAAGGAAAAAAACTATTGGCTGAATTTTTCAATTTAAGAAGACCTTGTTACTGGATTGGGAAACCTCACAATGTGAGAAACGTGTCAACTGTGTCTTACGCCTTTCACAAATCATTTTGGTTTTATCACAGAATAATTTTTTTTAAAGGTTATGCTTGTCAACCTGACCCGTACTCAGTCCATATACATAAGGCGACGCTGCGACCTGTATGGGAGCGTTTGTTCTTATTTATTTTTGTTGTTGTTTTTTTTTAGTACTGTATACTTTCTGAGATACCGTAATTATATAGATGCAGTTCATACGAAAACTGCTTAAGGTCTTCCGAAAAAATACGAAATCAAGTTTCTTAAGAGGATGAAATTTATTCTAAAACACTTTTTTGCTCCTAACTGAAGGGGTGAAAGGAGAATGAGAGAGAGAGAGAGAGAGAGAGAGAGAGAGAGAGAGAGAGAGAGAGAGAGGGGGGCCTAGAGATAGAGAGAGAGGGAGAGAAAGAGAGAGAGAGAGATAGAGAGAGACAGGGGGGCAAAGTGAGGGGAGAGGGGTTTAGAAAGGAATTGGGGATTTGGGACGTGTTAGAAAGATTGATGGGTTAAAGCACTGGGATCAAGAAATGTGGAGGGACATGACCAGTCAGTCACCATCGCTAGCCTGCATGCAAGGCACGCCATGATGACGATACAGTACTAGCTATTGGACAAAGTCCGACATACCAAGAGTAGGAAACAGAAACAAAATCACAGATGCAAATGAATAATTATACATTATGTATAATTATGTGGTTTCAAAACAAGCAAGTACCATCTTGGCCTATCAAACAAAATTATGCCGTTATGGGCTCGCGATGAGATGCTTGGGTGGTATTTGGCTAATAACTTACCCATAGTGGTAGATCTATATAAATAAGATAATTTTGCTGACCTCATATAGGAAGATTGTACATTATATTAGACATTTTATAATAATATTAATCTACTGGTTTTTACGTATTGTAATCAATATAAATTAAATCACGGTGATAGTGAATAGGATATAGATACATTTTAATGCGATTAGAAATTATTCAAAATGTCGAGTTTGAGGCTGTATTTGGTTTTATAATGAGTTAATTAATTACATTTTCCTGTTGATAATGCTAATTCTAGTGATGCCGATCATAATAATAATGATGAACATGACGGCGATGATGGTGATGATGATGATTATGATAACGATGTCGATAACAATGATTTTGATGATGGTGATGATGGCAATAATGACTATCATGATGATGTAGGTCATAATGATGATGAATAAGATGAACATGATAGGGGAGCCTCGGCATTTCAGGCTTTGCCATCCTCTATGCGATGCTGCAGTACATTTTTAACTTTATTTTTTTTTGTTTATTCGTCTGTTGTGTTTCATTCTTTTTATACGAATTCATGAAGACAACAATTCAAAGTAATAATGAACAACAACAACAACAACAACAACAACAACAAAAACAACAACAACAACAACAACAACACCAACAACAGCAACAGCAACAATAACAACAACAGCAACAACAACAACAAAACAAAACAAAAAAATCTGAAAAAAAAAAACGAACAAACGGTGTAGCTTCCAAATTCACCATAAGTTGTAATGACTAAAAGAATAGAAAACGGAAGCAAGACAAAAACAAAACACACAAAAACAGCAACCAAAAGTATTTTATCATTCCTTTCTCACTTATATATCCAAAAAAAGGACCTTCATCGGTGGATATCCAATGATTAATTGTTTTTAATCCACCTCTATTTCGAGCGAGATAAAGTATAATGATGTCATCTTTTTAGACATTCTCTGTCATAATTTTGTGTGAATCGCGGAAATCGGCAATTTTACCTGACTGTTTTTTTACTCTCTATTCCTACTTTCGTTCCAGAGTCCGCAATTGCAGAACTTTACCCTTTAGAGGTATCGTATTCGTAACTTGGTGGCATCCGATCCCACCTGAGTGTGCAAACATACTTTACTGAAACACAAACAATGAAAATACGTAAGGTTATGTTTTTTAACAGTATTTCGAAATTTTATATCATCACCTTGCTAACACAATAGCCTATCTCACAGATAGACCAAATGGCACTGACCCAACGTAAACATCTTTAAATAATGTCACTTCTATGACTTCTGTTCTCTAACAAGAAAAATCGGCTGAGCATTTAAAAAACACTGTTTCGAATTTACATTCATTGTTTTAAATACACAGTGATTTCACGTTAGTCCATTATGTTAGCAAAGTGAAGACATAAAAACACGCAATTATTAAACGCCCTTATTGAAGTTTTGAAAAGGAAAAAAAATCACAATCTACATAGAAACTGTTCTAATTTGATACCCGTAGGTGATCTTTATTGCAGACGCTGATTATAATATTTGATTTTTAATTCTCAAATCTGATCTAATTTTTAAGAGCTTGCAACCATAATAGATTCTCCAATCGAAATACTTCAAAGCAAATAGTCTTGAGTGTTCACACTTGCCTGGCTTGTAGTTTCAGGGTGTAGTTTTCATTTCTAAAACGTGCTTTATAGGTGTCGGAAATTAGGTGTAAAAAAGACCTGAAAAAAAAAAGAATTGAAAAAAAGAACTCAAAGAACTTAAATTAATTGTAGCAATGTTTCGTGCATCAAGCATTTACCTTAAAATTCTAAATCAAGACAGGATTTATGAAAAGAATACATCTTCGAAGGAGGTTCGACCTAACAATCTGAAAGCTGCAGAAACAGTTTTGCGTGTGTGTGTGTGTTTGTGTGTGTGTGTGTGTGTGTGTTTAATGTGTGTTTGTGTATTGACTCCTTTTTTTCCATTCTTTAGCAGTAAGTTACATACATCATCATAAAGATAGCAGAACCGGCTCACGGGGAAAGATAATTATGTATTAGTGACCCTTTGCTCTTCTTATGGCATTCTATAATTGATACATTTACCTCCATCACTGACAACAGACCCACAACATGTAGCAAGAATTTAAAAAAATAGCACACACAAAAACTGAAGAGTCAAAACAGAAGAATGAAGAAACAACCAAAAAATATAATAATCGACTTCCACAATCAAGATATATCGTATTTTTCTCTGTCTCTTTATTATTTATACCTTTTGTGCCTTACTGTAGCACTAATTAATTTACATTTAACGTTGCTTAAATTATTATTTATGGTATATCTACAAATGCACTCTGACAGGAAGAAAAATGGACTTAACAGAAATTAGAACCATTTTTAGTAACAAAAAAGATGACTCAACTAAACACTGCTTCTTTACTTTAATCCCTATAAACAAAAATCTCTCCACTAATCCTGCAACCGCCTTAATCAGTTTATCCCAGGCTAACAACCCACCATCCCGCGTCATGCAGGCTCTCCCTTGCTTCAGCTCTGCATGGGGCTGGAAGCACTTCGTGCACTGTCTCTGTATTGTACAGTATCTGGTTATAGGTTGACATGCCTCTTCTTAAAATGTAATAATTGTGAAATATATATATTTCTTTTTCGCTTAATTCCCGTTAACACTTTGCTAGGCAGATTGAAGCAGATTGAAGACACAGCAGGTTTTGAACTGTCGAGAGAAAAGAGATTGAGATTAAAATTGTAAAATACATCTTGAATTAAAAAAAATAAACAAAACAAGAACAGCAGCAACAACAACACCATCATCAACAACAAAAACAAAGAAAAACAACACCAATCTACATACCAAACAAATTAAAATTTAATATGAAAAGGACTTGGTAACACCGAAATTGATAGGAGACACTTTAATTTTGATTTTATTATACAAACAAATTGAAAACATACTAAATTTAACGTTAACAAAAAAAAAGAACTTCACATGTAAGTCTTGATTTTCCAGAAGAATTCATTTCATTTTGCAATATAAATGTGGTATGAATCCAAATCGAAAAGTTTGAAACAGTAAAAACACTGCATTTTTTATATGTTTTAAATCAGTAGAATTATCTCAATTTGAGAATTTTTATTCAAACAGGAAAATTTCGTAAGGAAACAGAGACAACGAATACAAGCAACATTATGTAGATTGTACTCAAGTTCTATCTCTCTAACTCTCTTTCTATCTCTATAAATCTCTTAATCACTCTCTCTCTCTCTGTTTTCCTCTCTCTCTGGGTCTATAACTCTCTCTCTCTCTCTTTCTCTCTCTCTCTATATATATATATATCTTTCTTTCTTTATCAACCAGATGGCCATTCAAATATTATGAACATACCAGTTAGTATTAAAAAATAGCATTTAAACATTAAACACTAAGTTTTTTCTCTTCATTAAATCTCGATTTCTCTTTGACGTTTGCATTCTTCTCGATATTCTACTCAACAAATAGACGCATTTAACTTTTTAACTCCACCGTGAAACATATTCTATTTTATTTAAATAAATAGAAAATTGTTATGCAAAAGTCAAACTGGCATGTATTTGAGATATTATCACGCTGGCGTGTGTCACCTGAGGCCTCATTATAATTATAGATTAATCTCAGGATAATAACGCATTCATGAAAAAACAGCAGCCAACAAGAAACAGATAGAATTCTCCTAAATAAATACAGTGCATTAAGAAAAATTGTTAGATTATGACAACACTGGATAATTACAACATCAGCTATTTTCGTTCGTCAAAAAGAGCATTTGTCTTTGAACTACAATAATATAATAAGATTAATTCCAAAGCGGCTTTGTGGCCATTGTGCCCTCCCGATTCGAGGTTGGCGTGACTTATCTGTCCATGCCAGGAGACCCTGCTCCAGTCTGAGGTAACATGTAGCAGGGTCCTTATGTCGTCCTGCCACTTTCTGCTCGGTCTGCCTTTCTCTCTGACGGCTAACAGTGAACAGAAATCCCTATTGGCATGCTGTGTGACGCCGTTACGAAGAAATCTTCCAATTCTGCCATAAGGGTTTACACTCTGATCTTTTACAAAGCGTTGTAAGCCTTACAAAGAGAAATTAAGATTGCAATTTAGTTAGTTGTGTTTTGACTGATCCACAAAATGCCATATTTTAAGTATTGGTATTACAGAAGGAAATTGCGTTGTACTCCACGCATGGAACAATCATCCTTTAAAAAAAAAGAATACACGGAAATTAAGCTCGTGAACCTAGTTCACCAATGTCCAGAAAATATCTTGTATATGTTTGGCAAACAAGACAGAACATATAAAGCTAGTCTCTTGACAACATATTTTTTAAAGTTATGAAATGAGGTATACAGTTTTTCTTATCAGCTCTTTCGAAAATCGCATAACTATGACATTGAAGTGTTTTTCTCTTTATAAATATCTGGTACAATCAAAGCTGACCGAATAAATCGTTCTTCCTGAATGTAAGAATCATTACAAATTCTATATTAAGGCAGCCTGCTTATAAAAAGATACATGGTATACAATCATTTGTTTAAATAATGTTCTTAGAAAAATATTTAAATATACGAAACATAATTATATATTGGATCCTTTTTTTAATGTCACATTACGCAGTCCCGAAAAAAAATAGCCTCATAAAAGACATTTGGTTTAAAATTATATTAGCCTCCTAAAAGACATTTGGTTTAAAATTATAAGTCAAATACACCGAAGACATAATTATGTGTTATGAAATAGGTATGTTTTTGTTAATACTGTATTTTGTATTGTTAAAAAAAAAACACTAAGAAAACTAAGAAGTAAATGAATGTACACAATTATCTCACGAAACAAAATGAACATTTTTGTCTCTATAATTGTAACGCTGTGGTAAAAAAAGCACAATTAATTACACTATAGTTTTTACTTTATGAATTTTTCCTATAACCTAACCCAATGAGTTCTTAAACCTATATATAACTTTGAAGTGTTTCATAGTATATGTACACTGAATGATCAACGAAGGTCTTGTTTTCCGCAGGAAGGGTACGTTCATATTGAGATAGTATAACGATAGGGAGTTTTTTATCCGTTTACATGCTGATCTGTAATGAGAGATGAATACACAGAAGGATCTGTTACAGAGATCGTAATCCTGTCGTTTGTTCATGGGAGCCTTAAATCTCCGGAGAACGAATTGAGCACCTTAGTTTGTCAATCATTATGAAGTCAGTAAGACTGTTAATCATTATGAAGCCAGTAAGACTGTCAATCATTATGAAGCCAGTAAGACTGTTAATCATTATGAAGCCAGTAAGACTGTTAATCATTATGAAGCCAGTAAGACTGTTAATCGTTATGAAGCCAGTAAGACTGTTAATCATTATGAAGCCAGTAAGACTGATAAGCAGTCATCGCTAATCTTGGAAAAAACACTGCGCCCACCAAGTTTGTCAATCATTATGAAGCCAGTAAGACTGTGATAAACAGTCATCGCTAATCTTGGAAAGAAACTCTACGCCCACAAAGTTTGCTGCAAAAGTATGCGGCACTAACCGAGAACAGTGGGACTTTCATCCAGTTCCTCAATATGTAGCATAGACAGATTTATAGACGCAGTATAATTATGGCGCAGAGTGGGTGTTTATAGTCCTATGCTATTTATCATTGGACCCGGTTTTCTTTGTAGTTTAAAGAAAGTTTTGATACGAGCGCAATTTACAGATGTTATTCTCTTCTGGTAACGACTTTCCCATTATTATTTCTTAATATGGTATATGTTTTCAGGAACATTCGCTTTAGCCCAGTAAAATCAACGCCTCCGACACGCAGATGACAGAAGTTTCCTAAGATCATCGCGGAAGTTTTGATTCATGAAGGCGTAAATGAACGGGTTTGTTACGTGATAGATGTAATGGCCGTAAAAGACGGTGAGGTTCTTGGGCAAGACGTTGTTGGCCATGAGAAGGCTGGGCAGGAAGGCCACCATGAAGACAGTGGTGACCACCAGCAGCATCAGCGCCGTCTTGATGTTGGCCATGTACATCTGTTGCTTGTTGCACGGCCGCTTCCTCTTGATGCTGTTGGCGTCCTTGTGTTTCACAGAGCTGGAGCTGAATACTCTCTTGTAGCCGCCGTCTCTCTTGTCGCTGGCTGCGTTACGCTTGTGTTTCTCTTTGGATGCTCGCGGGTTGTGAGACGGGAAACGTCTGGAGGTGCGTCCACGGGTGTCGGGGGCTGGTAGTGCTGTTGGTGGTGGTGCTGATTGACCGTTTGCGCTGTTGTTGTCCGTCTCCAGAACCTGGTTCTCAAAGTCCATTGCGGAAATCTGCGAAATCTGCGGCGAGATCAGCGGTCTTTCTTCAGCTTGAAATTGGCGCTCTTCTCCAGTGTGTTCATGACCATTCTCTACGACATTTTGAAAGCATTTTGTTGTCTTGTTGTCGGATTTACCTTGACCTAGACTTTCAGATGAACTGGTGCTGTCTGCGACTTTAGCCGTACCGTCCTGGTCGTGGCTGGTTGTAACCTCTGGGCTGAACGTCGTCATGGTTGTGGCATTACTGGAGAGGTCATGCATCTTGTCATTGGTTGGAGAATCCTGAGCTTTCCCGCAGGAGCTGAATCTACCTCCAAAAATTCTTTGGGTGAATTCTGTCTCCTCTGTGACGTTGCCATCCTCGAGCCCGGCGTCTCTGCCTGCAGTGTACACGTAGTTTTTGTTGCGTCGCGCTTCTTTCTCAGCACGTCTCGTGATAATGGACTTGTAGATGAGGACGTAGAGAACGACCACGATGATAAAAGATATCATGAAGTTTAAGGCGTGCACCTTTGTGTAGATGGCTAGAAACTGGTTAGAGAAAACTCCATTGGTCGTGCAGGTGCCGTAGTAAATAAATGTCTTGATGCGCAGGATATGTTGGTTTTCTTTCTTCTGAATTCTTTGGGAATTCATATGGTGGATTTCAATAGTGGCGTCCCGTTTACCAACGTATACTCTATCGATGGAATGGTCCGTATCAAAAGGTGTTGGACTGGCTGAAGAGCGATTTCCCAAAGTTAATGACGACACTGAGGAATCCGACATCTGAACAACATCTATAGCTCTGAACCTGGCAGACTTTAGACCATCTCTATCGTGACCTGTACTCTCATTTTCCGGGAAACTTGTATAGACAGATCCTCTGTCAAGCATCTCGCTTTTATTCAACATGGACCCCGCATAGGTGCGATTGATAGAAAATGTGGCCGATTCGTATCTCGATGTTCCAAACGACAGCGCGGTGAGGATGCCGAATACCATGGCTGGGATGGTCAGCAGCGAGATGACCAGTTTGACTCTGGACACCGTGAAGACCTGCAGGAGAGGGTGGCAGATGCACAGGTACCGGTCCACGGCTATGCCGACCATGATGTACGCGGAGAATGGGATGGTCGAGGTGATGAGGAACATGTACGTCTTACAGACCAGGTCGTAGACTAGGTGGTACTGCAGCAGTTCGTACGCTATCGTGAAGGGGATGGTCACCAAGCACGTGATCAGGTCGATACCTGGAAAAAAAGAGAGAAAAAGTTAGATGAGTTCCGGCAGTATGAGTAATAGCAACCGCAGCAACAGTAGTAGTAGTAGTAGTAGTAGTAGTAGTAGTAGTAGTAGTAGTAGTAGTAGTAGTAGTAGTAGTAGTAGTAGTAGTAGTAGTAGTAGTAGTAGTAGTAGTAGTAGTAGTAGTAGTAGTAGTAGTAGTAGTAGTAGTAGTAGTAGAAGCAGTAGTATATTGTAAAAGAGTAGGAATTAGTAGTAGAGTACTAGTAGCTAGTACCTAACAGTAGATGCATGTGCGCAAGTAATAGGAGTGATATAATAATAAAGAGAGGAATACGCACAACTTAGCAACTGAGGGACACAATAAATCAAACACAACTAGAGTTAAAAAATACATGTAAACGTTTCGCCTTTAATGGCTTCATCAGACTAAAGTTTGTCGTCGTAGTTATTTATCAATATATCATGCAGTATAGGTAAATTGATAGGTTTCACTTTTAATACACGAACAACTAAACACTATTGTTTTGCAAACGTCATTTTTTCACATAAAATATTAGTATTTCTGTCGTTCACGGGGTAATTGAAAAGCAAAAAGATAAAACTTGTTGAGGAGAGAAGCATGCATCACAATAATTTATATTGTGTCAAAACGTGACCCCGTCTCTCCACCCCCCCCTCCCCCAAACCCACCTCCTCTCCAGAAATTTAAAACAAATTATCACTTGACAACGTGAGGAAACTTAACATAATCTCGCATGCCCTGCGGGATAATCCTAAATATCCTTATTTCAAAACTTCATTTTAGATTTCCGTGACATTTCGAGGTGGATTTCTGAAGTGTCCCTAGGGCTGTAATAAGCGCCCATTTTGCCATCTGTTTCGATATACACTGGGGTATAACAAGAGACCGTTATTGTTTGTTTTTCCCTTTAAAAATAGGATTGGGTATGGTATCAATCGATGGAGGTGATATGGGGAGAAAAGGAAGATATTGGTACTTTGGCAATGTTGTATAACGATTTCCACGAGATGGACCAAACATATATTCATTAATTTGAGTTTGTGTTAAGAAAATTACCGGAGGCTGAGACTTAGTCGGTGAGTAGATTGAATAGGACTCCATTTTCTAAAACGAGAGGATCCATCTTCAGAAGGTAATTATTATGTTATACAAGAGGTAGCATCTTTAGAAAATAAATCTTAAGTCAAGTTGAAGTAAAGTAATTTCTTACTTGCTTAGATATACTTAGGAGAAGAAGTACTTTTATAATGTCATATATTGTAGGAATATTACTGTGTACATGTACGTTTTAAGAGAAGGTTATGAAGATAAAAAGATATATTGGAAAAATTATGTTTTAAGTATGAAAACATAGATGACTTTATTTCAAGTCACCCCTTCAACTAAATTTGTAGTGGTTACGCCAGTATGACAAAAAACTATAAAAAGAACTTGTTTAACGCATACTTAGACTTTTTTTAAGTGGTGGTAAAGTTTTGAACTTATTGGAATATTATTCTAACTCAAACGTCTGTACCTCGTTATGTTTTAGTAGTAAAAAATATTTGTACCATAACCATAGGCGTCAATCTTAACAAATATATTCAGCAGGTGTTTATTTCAACCCTAAGGGTGCTTATAAGATTATAGGTGTTTTGGGTCCCATCTTTATAGCTCTAGATCATTTTGAGGATATTATTTTGATTTCAAATTCAGTTTTAGTTACAGGGAGAGACGCAAAGAGAAAGAGAAAGAGAAAATACTGACACATACAAAAAATTAAAGAACTTATCATTAAATAATAATTTATGATATTTTTTTTCATTTGCCAATGATGTTGTAATTTTAAAAGTTCTTTACATATTAGTCAGGCAGCGTAGTTGGTAGAGCGCGTGGCTTCAAACCAGAAGTCCTATGTTCACACACTGATCAGGTCGCATTGTGAATGGTTAGGCCCATGTTAGTATCAGTAGATTTAAAAAATATTTGTGCTGACTCTTTTACATTTAAAGAACAGTAACGGGAAGATGTTAAATTTGAATGACCTCTCTGTAAATGGGGAGAGATCCCTCAACTCTAAAACATGCTCTGTTATTCGCAGCTTAGACAGACAATACGATGGCCTTCAGATACAACACTTGCACAGAAATAATTGGGTACTTTGGAAACCCTGCAGCATTCAGGCTCTTTCACCAAGGAGGTTTATTATAATCTGAACATTAAAAATTATTGGGCATATTGCAAATGAACGCAGAAGAAAAAAAAAGATTCGAGATTTTTGGTATAACAATGACTATAAAAAAAACCATTACACCCATCGCCAAAAAAACATTACACAAGCCCATAAAACTAATTTACATACACAGAAAAACCATTACATCCACCCACAAAAATCATTTTACAAACCCACACAAAATTACACACACACACACACACACTCGCACACAAACCAATGAAAACACCAAAAATTCTTCACTTTTAAGGACTCCACAGTCCGCAGCGGAAATAACTGCATTTGCATCCTCATATTAAAGGGTCTGAATTCATGCTGATGATGATAGTGTAAGATGAATTTCTCAATTTCCTATTTTTTTTAATCTTTCCTCTTCCTTATTTTTTATTGATCAAACAGAAAGTGCAAACAAGATCCAAACCAGACACCAAGGAGTTAAAAAGGCGTTTTTCAAAATCATTTGTATTGAACTTGACTCCGCTCTGAATGCAATCGACACACTCACTCGATCTGTAGCATATCACGTTAATCATAGCACCACTGGAGCTGAAAGCTTCACTCGCTTCTATTTGCATAACCATCCAGTGGGAAACCTGTGTGCTGCGAGCTAAAGTAATTTTTTACATGTTTCTATTCAATAATGGATTATTATTTGGTATTAGATTTATTCCGTCACATTAGTTGTTTTTTTTGTGTGTGTGTTTTCAAAAAAGGATGAATAATATAAATCTTTAGTGAGGCTGAAGTATTCTGGCGTATATCGGATTCTAGACGAAGGAGAGGGTACGAAGTTATATTTGAACTGCGGAACTTCTGCCTACCAATGTAGAGCGCTAATAAGATGAGCTTTTCGATAAAAGTCATTACAAGGAATTATTTATATAACAGAATAGGCCTTATATTGATTGATCCTCAAGAAAGCCGTATTTTGTGGTTGATGATCAGTTAATTTTTTAATTTGAAATGTGTCTGGTTTCATCCCCTACTTTTTTTTTGTCTGTGTCAGTGTGACAAGCTAAAACAAGAGTAATAATAATTATTCCCGCACTGTCTCTATGTGGCAGCGCGTAACATTGTTAGTCGTTAGTTATGAACTCCGTCCACATTATAGCCATTATAATGCCGACCTAATGTCCATCTAATACACAAACATCCTCTAGGTTGCCCGACAAATGTGTCTCGACGCCACAAAATGAGACGTTTGGAGGTGAGCCTCGAATTGAGAAAATCCCTATTTTCTTCTAGGGGGTCAAAATTACCGAAATTCTTTTTCTCAAAATATGAAAGTAAAGCATATTTACTACCTATAAAACTAAATGGGGGTACGAAATTTGCTCAGATTTGATACATACGCCTTTTGATGTCGGTTTATAGCTCTTAATGACTGCGCAACCAGCGTTACCTGATGATAAGATGGCCAAAGACGCAGTAAACGACGAGTAATGACACGAATCCATGACTATTCTTATATACAAAAACAATATATTACATCAAGTTGTTTCGTAATTGTATTTTTTAAACACAGAACGTAATAGAAACATTGGAAAAAAGCTTATTATTATATTCATTTCATTTACGCAGATATAATGTTCTACCTTTCCCTTAGGAGACAACAAATGATCAATAATTTTCATTTTTAAATCATTTCTGAGCAAATGATGACATTGTTTGTGATTGAAAATGTATCCATAACCTTCGAGCTTCAGGCAAATCCTGTGTTACAATGTAACTATAATACCAAAAAAAAATATTTAAAAAGAAAAAAATGTAAGCCCACGAAAGTTGTTATAGAAAGTAGATTTGGTGAGTATCAACAGTAAAGAAATATACACATATTGCAATAGTTTTTGATAGGCAAAATTTATTACATTTTTAAATTTAAATTTAAAGAAATCTATGAGTATAAACGGAATATACGATTTATAAAAAAAAGAAGAAAAGAACAGCAGTAAAGAGAGATAACATAAAAAAGAATAAGACTTATACAAAACTTCCAATTGTATCGTAATACGAGTTACATACTTTATATACTATTCTTTAATAGAAAAATAATTAAAAGACATCCCAAAGGCTTATGAAAACATTGAAAAAATAGATATATAGAGAGAGAGAGAGAGAGAGAGAGAGAGAGAGAGAGAGAGAGAGAGAGAGAGAGAAAGAGACAAAATGAAAGAAAAAAGAGAGGGTTGGAAAATGAGATATGCTTTTGAATTGACGTAGATACAATGAAATACGTTCTCTCTATCTGTCTATTTACCTATCTCTCTCGCTCGTTATAGCAAGTAAATTAATATACATAACAAATATTATAATTATACAGAAGGTCAGACAGGACAGCTAGCCAGACAGGTGGGACAGAAAGAGAAAGTGAGAGTGAGGCAAAGAGATACAAAGCCGAAGTTAGAGCAAGAGGCAGGCAGAGTTTAAAGGGAAGTCAGGGGCAGATTCATGTTAACCACCTCGCTCTAAGCTGCTGGGATGAAAGGCGTTATGGCACCGAACCACAATAAAGCCGACCACCATTGTCTCCACAAACACAAGGCATTACTGAAGCGTTAAACAAGCAAACAGCTGTAAATGATGGGTGATATAATGGACCATCTGCAAATGACATAGCCAAAACGGAGGCTGCAATGTGCATTTAACACGCAGTTGAGTAATAGAATATTAAAGAACGGAAGATATAATCATGAAAAACGTAGGAAGAGAAATATAGTGGGCAGGAAAAAAGGGAACGTGTGGGTTGAAATAATGTGTGTATGGAATAAAACATTAAACGTACAAAAAAATAAAATAAAACAAGAACATAACTAAATAAAAAATAATTCATATGAAGAGAGGAAAAAGATGGAAGAGAGGAGGGGAGAACAGTTAAAGCGGTTAGAGAGAGGGAGAGAGAGATATATATATAGAGAGAGAGACAAGGAGACAGAGCAGAAAAAAGACAGGCAAGGAAGAAAGAGGGTAAAATGGACATATAGACAAAAAGAGAGGCAAGGACAGAAAAAAGTGAGAGAAAAAAAAAGGGGGGGGGGGCAGGGCTAAACAAACGAAAAAAGTGGGATCTGGAGAAAGAGAAAAAGGAAATAGGGAGAAAGAGGGAGTGGAAGGGTTGGGAGAAAGAGGGAGGGTGAGTCTGTGACTAGAGAGAGAGGGGGTGATTGAACAAAAAAGAGTGTCAGAAATGGGTGGAAAGGCAAGGAGGGAAAGGTGCATGAACTTGACTCTCCCTCTCTCTCTCTCTCTCTCTCTCTCTCTCTCTCTCTCTCTCTCTCTCTCTTATTTCAATTTCGAGACCATTCTCTTCGATGGAGGCCGCTCATCAGAGATGCAAAGACACGACCACTCACTTACACTAGATTGAGATCGATGAAGCTTAACAGCTTTTAAAGGGGATGCATCGAATTTAAACGGCAGTCTAGGATTCCAATAACAATTTACACCACCTACTTTGTCTGTCGCATAAATTATCCCAGTCAGGGGAAAAGGGAACAAAAAGGTGGAGAGGGGGGGGGGGCGAGTTTGCTTTAGTAGTTGAGCGCTAGGCTTATACTTGGGACACCTCCCGTTCGATTCCAAGATTGGGATTATCTATTTGTCGATTTTTGTCCACTTCTAGCCAGGTTGTTGTCAGACGACATGTCTCTGTGTAGATCTAAAAAGACTTTATGTTCTACATGGTGGGGTATCTAAAATATGCATAGAGACGGGTATATCTGCTGTTTCTCTCGTAAAGGATCGATTTTCATAAGACTTTATCAAACGGAATATCTCTGATTAGAACCAATAGATGTGTCCTGCACGGTTACGATAAAAATGTTTTTTGGCCCTGAGTCAATTTTACACACATAATGCACCAACATCCAAAATATTCATTTTTAATTTTATCTCTATAGCCATTAGTTTTTGTTTTTTGTGTTTGGGTTGTTTTGTTTTTTTTCGCAATATGATGAAAGAAAGTAAAAAGCCTATAAAAATTGGGAAGCAAACCAGCTTTTTAGTTCTTTAATTAGATCACCAGGACTCTGTATCGTAAGTGTCAGTACATAAAATTGTTAGACGTTAGTTAGAGCCCATCCAATATAGCCTATATTGTGCTGAAGTTGGACGTTAATCGAATCAAACTCAAACTCACATCATCATGCAGTCAAACTTTATGCTTCCCAGATGGCGTTTCAATGAATTTTTTTTCGACATGTTTGGAAGTACCTTTGATCTTTAAGTACATTGCAACCGAGTATGAGAGAGTAATGCTCAAATTACGGCAGATGGTTTTAAGTATTGTTTTTGTTGTTGTTGTTGTTGTCAGTAAGCACTGCTATAAACTAAACGTATGAATTTCTTCTCTGTAATACTAGATCAATTAATCATCATTCTATCAATTGAACTATCTACCAACCAAGTGATCAAGCAATAACATCTATCGACAGCACTATCAACCAGGCACGTATATCTATCCGAGTATTTTAAACAATAATGCTTATCATTACAATTAACATAACTAAAGAGACAGAGTTTAGAACCGCGTCAAAATATATTTAATTTTTTTACAAAATCAAATTTTTCTTCACTTTAATGAAATTAGGAATCACCATGTTTCGGTGTATATATACTTGGCCTATTGATTTTTTAAAGTTAATTGACAGCGGCTAGTATCTCAAAATAATATCTGATAGTTTTGAAGTGTTTTTGAGAGAGAGAGAGAGAGAAAGAGAGAGAGAGAGAGAGAGAGAGAGAGAGAGAGAGAGAGAGAGAGAGAGAGGGGAGAGAGAGAAGAGTACAAGAGAGACGCTGAGAGAGAAGAGTACAAGAGAGACGATGAGAGAGAGAGAAGTGTACAAGAGAGACGATGAGAGAGAGAGAGAGAGAGAGAAAAGTACAAGAGAGACGATGAGAGAGAGACAGAGAGAATGGGGATACCAGTCTCACCCGGTAACGTGATACGAGCACCGACTCAACCTTAGATATAAGGATTAGGTAAAATTCCCAGATCAAACCGAGAGTTCCCAAACATGTAAATAATGATTCATTAATAAAGTTCATAACTTCCATATAATGACCAATATCTAGCTGAAAACTTGAATCCTTTCTTAAGAAATAGTGTTAGTCAAAGGCTCAAAATACCATGTGGAAAAAAAATATAATTCCTTATCTTTGAAAAAAATAACAATCTTATTTTCATAAAGTACAAATCAAGATAAAATTTTGTTTCAGACGTCTTAACTTAACAATCTTATTTTCATAAAGTACAAATCAAGATAAAATTTTGTTTCAGACGTCTTAACTTTTGCAGCGCCCGAGGTCAGAACTAAAAAAGGCAATATTGTGGTCGGGTCCCAAGACTGACTTTTAGCATTTCAGGTGCTGCCACGTAGAGACAGTGACTCCTGTCTCAGTCGGTCACATTTTTATATACTGACACCGACCCAACCAGTAGGGGAAGAAATAGAATAAAACGAATGTTAGACCCATCGCGGGTTTCGAAACAGAATCTTCTATTTCGGATAATAACGTTCTACCATTTGCGCCAGTTCACTGTGCTGTACAGAGTGGTGTTGCTCGTTGTAACATCGCTTCATGTATACTAAGCTTTACAGTATAAATATCCATAGAAATAAGATAACCTTGAGGCCAAGTTTAGTCACGTTCTTACCACCATTCCCTTCGCTCTGGGAGTCTGGGCGATCTATAGTAATTGCATTTGTGGCTCTAGAGATGACTTAACAATGGTTTTGCAATCCCAAGGACGCTACACAAATCTGGGAGCGTGTGCACTTGTTGATCAAATCTGATTTATTGTCTGGACAAGTTTTATGGTTGGGTAGTCATGGCGCGGTGTTGTTCATGATAAATTACGTTTTTTCTCAAATAATAGGAACTTTTTCTCTATCTGTTTTTGTTTCTATTTGGCGTAAATGTATCTAGAAACCCTCTTTTTGGTTCTGTCATAAAAAAACAATATAAAGAGCCTTTGTAATCTGTCGCGTTAATCTGTTGTGGCGGTTGATTAAAGGTTTTAGATTTGATGTTTTTTATTAGTGCAAGGTGGATGATGAGATGAGAGGAAAGCAAGTAAAAATATCAGAACCCTATTTAACGTACAAAAACTGAAAGTGAGGATAAAGTAGACAAAAAGAAAGCAATTGAACGAGATATCTGAAGAGGAAAAGAGTGTAAATCAATAGATAGTCAAATATATAGAAACAAAACACAGCGAAAGAAAAATGTCAAACAGAGAGGACAAGAAACATAAATTGCAGTTGTATACTTACAACACAACAAAAATTCCAACGAAGGCACGGGTAAATAGGGAGATAGGGGGGAACGGGTGAGAGAGATAGACAGAGAGATAGACAGAGAGAGAGAAAGAGAGAGAGAGAGAGAGAGAGAGAGAGAGAGAGAGAGAGAGAGAGAGAGAGATGTTGTGTGCCTGCAGGAGAAACAATGCTAGTATTTTTTTTTGTGTTCAAGGAGAAAGAGAAACAGAGTAAGAGAACCCAAACTCAACACTTTTAGCTGTAAAGGGCCAGAAAATTACACAGAAATATAGAGACAATTAATATAACCATTTAGCCTACAAGTATCAATGTATAATGGTCAAGATGTTATTAAAGGGGCAAGTCGTTCACCGTGAAAACTCAGATACACATTGGATAATATGGATATAAAAATGGACGTAAAGAAGGATATGTGGATAGCAATTGATCAATAGCCAGGCGTACAGATAGATATATACCAGAGAGACTTATCAGCAGAAAAAAATTGACAGAGGAACATAAATAATTTGACATAAAGTCTTTCAAGCATATCGAGAAAATGTTCAGGGAAACGGATATTGAGGCCATGCATGCTTGAACATAAAAACAGAGAATAATGGAAAATATTAATAGAGGATAGACAACGGGAGAGAGTGGTCCGAGAAGATTATAACCATCTAGGATAATTTCCCCAACTTCGATTAACCTTCTACCTTCTGTCATATAGGTTTAGGCTAAAAGAAAGGAAATCGAAAAGAAAGAAGGTAGAAGAGAGATGGGGAGTGGGTAAATATGCATATGGAAGATATGGCGCCAATATGGGAATAAAAATCATTTGAAAGAAAAATAAGGGGGATTTAGTTAACCAGAAATTGCACGTCTTTCTATGTAAATAGCTTGTGTCATCTAAAAATGTAATTTGCCTTGAGAACAGAAAACTACAGGACAAAGCACTCACTGAATCCACTTGTGCGCCCTAGGGTTTGCAAGAGATTGCACAACGCATTGTTGGATTTTTGCAAACAGTGGAAGTAACCCTTTGTACTGTTCGTCGCCTAAGTTGAGAAAATAGACTACCGTTATTAGCACTCTCTATTGGATTGTTCTTTTCCTTAGCTTTGCATGGTTATTTCTTTTCTACTTTGCGTCACCTAAGCTGTGAAGCGGTTCTGCCCTTGTTTCACATTCCTTGTGTTTTTTAGGCTAGACTCCTAGGCTTTGCATTTCTCCAGCAGGATTTCGCGCAGTGCGCTCTCTAGCCCCAGTACTCTTTGGGCTAAAGTAAAACTAATCTGACCCACTCAACCTTCATGCAAGAGTAGATATAACCGAATAAATCTAAATACAGGTGCCGTGCAATGGAACGTTTTGATAACACTTTCGTCGGCTTTATATCTAACGATGAAAGCTATTACTTAAAAAGATTTCTCTAATTATTAAATGGTAAAATTATAATTTAATAGAGGGTCATGATTATGTCATCCATTAAAGGTATGGAGACCGCAAAGCATGTAACGTGTTGGTCATGTCAATAGCGCCGAGTTATTAGGTTAGGTCCACTGTTGCCTGAAGGTTGTATGGTTCAGATTAGTTTCACTTAGGGCAGCAGAGTACCAGGACTAGAGCGCTTGGTGGGTGAAGTCGTGCTGGAGGGAAAAAAAAAGATCAAATAAAATGAGATGAGATATTACTTTATTAGCCAATGTGGGACATTTTGTATGGTAACAGTGTAACACGGACCACGAAGTATACATATTACAAAGTGGACACACAACGTGCAGTCTTCATAAGTTAAAAATGTAATTTTTACTTATTATTATTATTATTATTATACCTTACCGGATGACACAATCATGACCCACAGGCATTTTCTCCGTAAGTTTAGGATATAGCTATGATTGGACACCAATGCAGATTCAGTTACCACCTTTCGTCTTCGTTTTACTATGGGAACCGTGATCGCAAAACCTCTGTTTATTAGAATGCCGACGGGGTAAAATACACAAAACTGAATAGAGGCTGAGCACGCTGTTGAGTTTGAGTGACGGAAGCGACAGGCATGGAATCTCTGGAATCCGACTGATCCAATAAAGCAGTTCCAGCTGCCCTAGCCATGAATAGCAACCTTTGCATCTACGTGAATTTTGTATGCTCAGCTTCAATGGTCATATATTAATTTTTCTTCTTTCACATTGGACTTGTTCAAAGATGAGAGAGGTAGTGCAAAAATCGTTGTATGGGATTTTTCATGGGACCCTAAGAGATATTAAGCCCAAAGAGAGAGAGAGAGAGAGAGAGAGAGAGAGAGAGAGAGAGAGAGAGAGAGAGAGAGAGAGAGAGAGAAACCGACATAGAGAGAGAGAGGGGGAGCTCTTTCAGAGAGGAATAGACGTGTTTAAAGTTGTCTTCTGTTGGAAGTTTTCTCCTGATGAATATGTCAATCATTAAATATACTTTTTTCTGAAGAGTTCAAACATTATTTACTTTTTTTGACGCATGGTGTATAAAGCTTATCGTTTTAAATTCTTTCTTACATGAAATTTTCCCAGAGTTACAACATAGTTATGATTGCTTATAACGAGACGGCTAAATTATAAACCAATTTTAATGTTAACTATTCGCAATTAGTAAGCGCCATCGACTTAATTGAGGTTCATTTTATTCACGCTCTGTTTTGATATATAGCAATTACTGCACTGCCTGGACCTCTGTACATATGCCAAGGATTTTGGTTTTGATTTTTTAATGGGGAAAATAATTAAGTTTTAATGGATAATGAAAATTTAAATAAACTGTATTCAAAACAAAACTACTAAAATATGTGTTTGAGTTTCTATTCTAGCTTTTTGCTTTTTTTTTAAAAATTAAATCACATGCTTGCAAAGATAGTTATAAAATGTTGACGAATGCTATAAAATAGAACTGAATTGAGATAGGTGGGGTTTTTTTCTGAAGATGTATGCATTCACATTTGCTTTTTTGCGTAGATCGGAATAAAATGATTGTACAGCCTTAACACTACAATTTTGTAGTTTTTGTTTTACATGTAAGAATTTCATAATACTTTGATTATGTCGCTAATATCAAATGTGAATATATATGAGCATCAAATGTCTAGTTTGAATAACATATCTATTAGCCTACAAAGTCATTTTCCTTGGATCAAGAACTAAAGTCGGACTGAAGTGATATTGTGTGGTTTACAAAGAGATGAAAAATATTTCACGAAACGTGAGTTGTGGGTTTTAGACTTGGTTTTTTTTTTATTTTGTGACAAAGTTTATTGGAAGATCTCACTTTTAAAGCCTTCTAACATGGCACTAAAATATGGAGGTGGAATTCAAAGGGAATGTTAATTATACATTTGGAGTATGTATATATAGATCAAAAGGGTTTCTAGACCTTTCAAAATAACGCCTGAGAAAGTCCAAGGATGTTTAAGTTTGATGGTTATTGTGAAATTCTAAACTGTTTCAAGTATGCCTAGATATGTATAGAGAGTATTAAATTTGAAGAGACTATGACCACAAGGAAAGACAAAAATTGAAATGGTAAGGGCATGTCATAATTATGACCATGGAATAGAAAAAATGAAGACGAAATAAAAAGATTCCACAGCGCTCAACAATAAAGGGAAGATATAAGTCAAAGCCTCCAAATCAAAGAGCCAACAAAGTGTACATTTCAGCGAAATAAGACAGTGTAAAAAAATTAGTTGCTTTGGTCTTTCTCTTTAGATCTCTGACTCTATATATGTTCATCTTTGTTATTTCATATGCCTATGACTCTCTCTATCTCTATCTCTCTCACCGTTAATATCTCTGTATCTATCTATCTCTCTTCCCATTAATCTCTCTCTCTATGTTTTTCTTGTCTCTTTTATCACTTTTATTTTCAACTATGGAAGCTTTCAACGCAAAATTGTTTTTAGTTTTCCCTTTAGCGCACTAAGAATCTGTATACCTTTTCTCTAGGGGCTTCTAAAATTCAACTTTTTGAATTATTGATTTTCTTCATGATTCTCTCTGTTGCTTTTTGAGTTGTTTTTACTAACGGATAGTATGAAAACACTTTGTGGAATATTTTTAAACAAAAAACTACATTTAAAATGCCGAAGGATTTCTCCTTTCTAAAGGATGTCAACACCTATATTTCTTCAGCCTTTTTGTTTGGCACACGAATGATCTGTCTACTTTTTTCTGTCAAGGATTTGAAAAGTCAACTTTTCCCTTTGTCTAGTATCTTTTAAAACAAAAATTATACTTAAAAATGTCGAACATGAGTTTTCTCATTTAAATAAAAGTAGCCTAATTGTTAGTTTAATAGTTACTTTTGGATCAACAACCAAAAGTGTTTTACTTTGTAAAGACATAACAAGTTAGACCTTGGATTCCAGCTTCCATTATGATTTACCTTACGGGCAATAACTTCAAATGATGAAATGTTAGTTTATTTTGGTATTGGCTCTTTTTTTGTGTTGAAGAGACAGCTGTTCGAGGCGCACATGTCCCCGGTCAATTTTTTTTTATATTTTTTTTTTATTTTGGAATTCCAAAGAACCAATTAACTATAGCGCGTTTCTCCAATCCCCGCTCCAAGCCATAAGTACCACTTTACATAAAAACACCTATACTTCTTTTAAAATTCAAAGCTCATAAAAATATGCGCCACAGGTAGAAAGAAAAAGACTTTATAGTTCTTTTTTTTTTTCAAAGACAAACATTTTTCTTGTTCTCGTTTTAAAACATACATAGCTATTCTTTTCACCGTAAGACAAAAAACATGATCTTTCAGAAATAAGATTTCCCTTTCCTGTTTTTCTGTCACAAGATTGGCAAAGGATTGGCGAAATGCCGTTTTTTCAATTTTCAGCTGTTGCTTTTAAGAACAATCTTCATCTCTAATCCGCTTTCTAATGGGACTATTTCCTATGGCGAGAACGTCTGAATAAAATGCTTTGGTGTATGTGACATGAAAATTGATGATTTTTGGCCTTTTGAAGAAGGTTATAAACGCAACTCTACCCATCTGCTGTACATATAGAGTTTCATTACAAGAGCAATTTCTAAAGTTATTTCCTATCTATTTTGTAATGGCATTGCAGAGGTATTTATTATTCTATTTCTATCAATATGACCCTTGACAGTGAAATTTATTTCATATATGATAAAAGAGAGCTGTTAGAATCAAGGTCATAGGCAAAGAGAAAATAGATAAAGTGTTAGATATGGATCGGTATTGAGGAGAGAGATAGAGAGAGAGGGAGAGAAAGAGAGAGAAGGAGAGAGAGAGAGAGAGAGAGAGAGAGAGAGAGAGAGAAAGAGAGAGAGAAGGACAAAGAGCGAGAAAGTGACAGAGATGAAAAGAAAACAAGAAGAAAAAAAGGAATTCATTGAGAAGGAGTGAGAAATGTTCAGAGATAATAGAAGAAAAAAAACCAGAAATACATGTAAAAAATCCAGACACAAATTTGAGTTTTAGAAGAAAAAAATAAGACAGAACTTTTTTTACAAACGTCAAAATGCAAGCACGTCAGAAAAGATTTGGCAGGTGGCGCGCTTTCTATTGAACTGGTTTGGCACTCTCAATCTCATAATGTATGTCTAAATTCTGTCAACGTAATCAAGTTTTCTACATTTTTTGATTATGGACCCTTTTGAAAGTTAATCGGCACTGGCAGAATGCAGGTAAAAATGTTGGCAGTGATTTTTTTTTCACTTCATTTAATTTTTTTTTGGCAGTCAAGGTAATGTCTATTTAAAAAAAACATAGTGTTAATTTGGGGCGATCATAATAAATTGATATTTTATCTCCCCAATGTGCTAAAATTATGTTTTTCACATACAATAGGATTAGGATTGTGATAAAGTTTTACATTTATTCTCTTTTGAAACAGTACAGAATTTGATTTAAAAAAAAAAAAGATATATAAAAGTAGCGCTATTCAATTAAAAAAAAAAAAATACGAGAAAAATACTTTGCGAATTTTCACGACTCCGATCTTTGCACAATGAAAGAAAAAATAGTCTGCCTTAAATGTTCATACAAAAACGCTGTTAGTCTCAAGTCTTCGATCAACATACAGCTGCTAGTATAATTGTTGGGTTCTTTTTATTTAGTTGGTTTTGTAGCATCGATTTTCAGTATCTTTTTAAAGTAAATAAATTTAAGCGAAAGGTAAAAAAATCATTATTATTATCAAACAAAAAGAGTAAAGTGAAATATATTTTGAAAAAAAAAATAGAACATCGATGGAGAAACAGATGAGAAATTAAAATTTGGTTACAAATAAGATTTCAAAAAAGTAAAGAAAAAATTAGAATATAAACGGAGAAATTCGTTTAAAAATAAGATTCTAAAAATGTGAAGAAATTTAAACTGAACTGGATGGCTAAACATGTTGAATGTGCAGCTATATACATTATCATTTCTCATTTCTCGTTGCTACAATAGACCAAAAAAAGGCTGATATTATTTTTGAAAAAGTATGTACAGTAAGATGATTGTGTTAAACAGGTAGTATGCGAGTATGTTTGAAGATGGTAGAGTCAATTAGACTACCTCGTTGACGGGTCTTAAGACTATTGTCAGAGAGTTGTGTTCATGAACTACGACACAGAGCCAGAGCTGGAAAAGTAAACGATACTTACCAAGTAGAAGTTTGCTGTAGATTCTACGGACCCATTAATATTCATCGAGGTCAATTGAGATAGGCTGACCACGCCTGCAGAGCTTCACACTTTAAAGCTGTTAACTATTATGAATATATACTAGCCCAATTGCTACCATGACGTCTATCTCAGCCCGTCACACTACTCTGCCTACTAAGCGGGTTGATCGGACTTAAACACCCCATACCAGATAAAAAAAAAAAACAACTTGTCTTTCTACTATGTGAGCCCAAAAATAAATTTCTCGCAAATTAACATTGACATTATGTTTTTTTGTTTGCGTATGTGTGTGTGTGTGTGTGTGTGTGTGTGTGTGTGTGTGAAGATCGGGCTACCTTTATAAATGTATGTTTAAATTTTTGATTACACAAACCCTGAAATTTCACATGGAAGGGTATGAGTTGTTGGCTTTTGTAAACTAGTTTCTAAGCAATGTCATCGGCCGATGTTTATCATCAGCCGCTATTCAAAGACCATTTCTCTTAAGGGGTTCTTATATTTATAATATAAAAACAGTTTATCTAGGTTCTAACTCTAAACATTGAAAAATAAGCGTTCTGGTAAGTTTTTTCACACGGTTTATATCTGAAGGAATGTTGGTTCGTTAGATTATTGATCCTCAACAAGTAATCATTTTTTAGAGAGTAATTATATTACATCTGCTATTCCCATAAACGGTCTATAACAAATATTATTATTAATCACGATTGATATTGTAAACTCAGTTAATACGCACCTGTCATGTACTTAATTAACCATTCACTACATTAAAACGCGGTACAACAATAAAAAGGTATCTTAAAATAAGGCTGTTGCTGTTTAGATAACACATGTACTTTAAAACAATTGATTCCGTGTGTTGTCCAAGATTAGCCAATTCATTTCAACTAAGAGATACAATTTATTATTTTAAAATTTCTGTGAATAATTTATTGTACCTGCTAAGGCTAAGATGAACACAACAAATGTGGACTTTGTGCTGCTGCGCCGGTAGAAGATGTAGAAGGCAATGGCGTTCCCGTTGAGACCAACAAAGCTGAATACGGATAGCATCGTCACTACCACGATCTGGACATGGGAGGAAAAGAAAGATACATTAGGATTTTTATAAGATATCGACTAGAAAAAGAAGATGGAGAAGATGTTTTGTAGTTATTTGTAACAGCAGAAACAATATTTGATGTAGACGATAGTTTAACTTGATATGGTTGTTAAAAGCCGAAAGTCAGAACTAAATAGGCTTTTAATGGAGGATACCAATACTAACGTGTGATAACTTCAATCTATCACACATAGACGGGGCGGTATAACAGAACCCATGTTTCAGAAGGTCACTCTATACCGATAATAACTTAATCAGTAGATAGGTATAGTAGTAGTAGTAGTAGTAGTAGTAGTAGTAGTAGTAGTAGTAGTAGTAGTAGTAGTAGTAGTAGCAGCAGTAGTAGTAGTAGTAGTAATAGTAGTAGTAGTAGTAGTAGTAGTAGTAGTAGTAGTAGTAGTAGTAGTAGTAGTAGTAGTAGTAGTAGTTGTAGCATATTTTTCAAAGCTTGTTTAATAAACCAGCTTAAGGACAATGAAAGTGTTTTTACAAATCGTAACTCCAATTGCACTCTAAAAATTAACCGCTTAGTTTACCCTTTATTGCAACCTCGTTAATTGCCAATACTTTGTGTGACTAGGCATTTAATTAACGTAAAATCAATGGCTTTGAAACAAATGTAGTACTCTGAACAAACTTGTCCTCGTTTCGATTGAGTTTAATCACTAAAAGTATCAGTTGTACTAGATCCACCCCACCACCAGTATTGCGTTGTTCTTCAACAAATAACACATTTAATTAAGCCATTAAATTCTAGAATTTCCGTATAATTAAACTCTCACTACCCTGCAATCTGGGGCAAAACAAAAACAAAGCGCATCGACCTTTACGGTGAACAGAGGTTAATCTAGGTTAACATCGCATTTGAAAGCAATTTGCCCGATTCTATAGGATTAAAGTGACTTGACATCGAACTTTTACAAAATTCATATCCTAAACTGGACCTTGGTTTCTTTGCAATTGATCTGTGGAAAGCGCAATTCAAAATGTAAACGTTCTCTCCCAGTAAGCACGTTTTATTTATATGAATGCGCCACATGTCCAGAATCAAAAAGTTCTACCAACACATTGCAGTTCATTAAAAGCCTCGTCAGAAGCACTTTTTTTTAAATAATGGCAGCTATGAAACTTTAATTCATCAACCAAGCTCTTTATTTTCTATGCGCTTAGCACAACATTTGTTTCTGGTCCTGACGGAGGACTGAATGTTATTTCTCTCCCTTTCGTATTAAACTAATTCTTTTCTTGGGTTCTTGGGCAGTATTCGTTTTTGTTTTTGTTTTTTGTTTTTTTTTTGTTTTTCATTCTGAAGGATCCGTAACCTGTTACAAAGAGCGTTTTTTCTGGCTATAAAAGAGATAAAAATATTTTGACATTAAAGTGGGTTATGTATTATGAGAGATAGAAACATATACTACCACTAAAGTAGGTTGTATCGAATGAGGGCATACATCAACACCACCACTTCTTTAAGTGGTATGGCATGAGAGAAAGAAGGAAATAATGTATCAGCACTAGAGTAGTAATAGTAGCGTAGCAGTAATAGTAGTAGTAGTAGT